>JAACJK010000036.1:0-17816 GCA_013368325.1 Ephemerocybe angulata
GCCTTGCTGGGCTCGGGCGCCTCGCGGTTGTGCTCGTTGCTGCCTCCCTTCGGCGCCCGCCCTGCCTCTCCTTCGGCGCCCGCCCTCCCTCCTTCGTCGTTCTCCCTCCCATCCTCCGCTGGCCCCGTTCGGCCGTTGGCCCGTTCGAAGTCCAGCTTCGAACGCTGTCGTCATTGGCGTCCAACCGCCGGTGGTATGCGCTGGGGTCAGGGGCGTCGCGGTGGCCCTCGTGCCATCCGTCCTTCGGCGCCTGCCCTCCCTCACCTTCCTCCTTCTCTCTTCCCTCCTGCCTTCCTTCCTCCCGCTGCCCTCGTTCGGCCGTTGGCGCGTTCAAAGTTCGAACGTCGTCGTCGCGTCCTCGATCGGCCGATGATGAGTGCTGGAATCGGGGGCATCGCGGTGGCCGTCGTGGCATCCGGCCTTCGGTCCCAGCCTTCCCTCCTCCTCCTTCTCCCTCCCGTCCCCGCTGGCCTACTTCGGGCGTTCGGGCGTTCGCGTGTTCGAAGTTGAAATTCGAACGACGTCGCCGCGCTCGATCGGCCGCCAGTGTCCGTTTTCGTTCGTGTTCCTGCGCGACCGAAAGCGTTTCGTTAGGATGCGGGGCGGGCGCGCGGTTCAACAAGACTTACCTGCCCCTCTCCGGCGTTTCTTTCGGTCGAACACCTGCACTTGCTGCATTGCAGGAGAGGGTGGATGGCGTGGGGGACGCGTTGGTGGTCGTTGAGGTGGACGACAGCTGTGCTTCCATGCCTTGATGGAATGCCTCCCCTTACCCAAGATTTATGTAAATGTTCAATTAGGCGCTGGTGCCCCCGGCCCTGATTTTCCCGCCCCGCGTCATATCCGATCAAGACCGAGACGCGCGAATATTCGGACCATTCTTGGCTGGGGACGGGCGCATTGCGGTTGCGCTCGTCGCACAGCGCCCGCCCTCCCTCCCTCCTCTCCCTCGTTCTCCCTCACCCCTCCGGTACCCTCCCTCGGTCGTTGCATTTGAACCTCGAACGATGCCTTCGTTTGCCTCGATCGGCCGGTGGGGAGCGCTTTCGCTCGTTTTCCTGCGTGACCGAATCCATTTCGTTAGGGCGCGGGGCGGGCGGACCTTTGCGTAAGACTTACCTGCTCGTCTCCGGCCCTTCCTTCGGTCGAACTTGCACAGGCAACATTGCAGGAGAGGGAGGAGGGGGTAGGATGGGCGCGGGCGTTACGTTGGCGGTCGTTGAGGCGGACGACAGCTGATCTTCCATGCCTTGATGGCATTTTCTCGTCTTACTCAACCTTTCGGTAAAAGTTCGTTTCGGTGCTGGCGCCCGCCCCTTTGTGGGCCCCTTCTCCCCAAACTCCTCCCCCTTGACCTCAACCCTCCTCGTTTCCCTGCCCAAACCACGTCCACACGTCCATTCCCGTACCACATCCCCGCCGCGCCGCGTCCCTCTCCATCACGCCCACGCAGCAGCTCCGCCTGCTCTGGGCTACTACCACCTTGCGTATATGTGGGACCTGCTGCCCGGCACGCCCGCTGCGTTCGTTCTGGAAGGGCAGGACGGCGAAGAGGGAGGGCGTGCAAAGCCCCAGCTCTCCCGTTAAACACAACCTGATCCAAACTTGCAACGGGAGCACAGGTAAATGTGGGAAGACAGGAATAAGTGAGTCGGGGCGCACCTGGTGAAGAAGACGGAAAGGACGTCTATGACCGAGGGCTTCAGTTGGCGAGAACCGAGGGTTTTTGTCGCCTGGACACGACCAATGCTGCCGACGGTGGCAAGTTGAGCAGTCGAGAATGAGTTCAGGATTTCATTCTGGACGTCATCTAGAAAGGAAGTCAAAGGTGACGCGGAATCTATGCAGATATTGTCGATGCCTGCATAGTACTAAGTAAGAAGTAAATCAAACAAACACCTCGCTGTGACGAAGAACACAACTTACACAGAGCGGGAACTTCGGTTCGATGTACCTCGGAAAACGGGAGCAGAAATCGACGTGTCTGCACGGCCAGAGCATTGCCATTGGTTGCAAGGCGGACAGAGAAGAGGCTTGAGGGGCAAAAAGGAGTTCACCAGCCAAGGCCCGGTGAATATCGCCTAAACTTGAGCGCGGTAAATTCTTTCCCATCTGCAGAGAATCTACTAGCCCCTAAGTACTTCTTCAGAACCTTTGAGCCTACCTGGGAAGGTGGATGGAGAGAGAGCAATTCGAATGACGGCCGCGTTCATGGAGGTGCAATGAAAGTAAGGATGACACAGCCGCTTCGGCCGTCTGGTATTGGACCGCCGAGGGCCTCGGCATTACTGGGAGGCTCCGGCGAACGGTTCACATCAGGGCCCACAATGGCCGGATAGCTGACGGTGCTTACATATACATCGGGGAAGTCAGCGGTTGACATAATCATGACGCTGCATAAATGTCTTCGGAGAACTGGCGACATACTTATTTCAGTTTCGTGTGTTGGGATGACCGAGCATGAATCTGCTTGGTTGAGGACCGGCCCAGAACCTGGGATAGCGCTTGCGGATCAGTGGCTCTGAAACAACCAAACAGCCGTACGCTCGCGGGACTCGGGGAGCTGTGACTTGCGTCTAAAAGATCCAGAGCGCAACAGAACGAATCCTCCGTAAACTTACGGCTGGTGTGGTGAGGAGATGGTCGACATCTCAAGTAAATCTCAAAAAAAGAGGTGCTTCTGTTACATTACAAGCAAGGAACAATTAGGAGGTTGTATGGCTGTAGGATAGTATTTAGTTCAAGTTCAATTCAATGGCAGCTTGGCCGATTCACGTTCAATGCATGAATGGGACGAGGACCGCGTTGCTTGCTCTTCCAGTCTGTATAAGTTAGAGGTTGACCGCTAGACACCCCGCAGTCAATATCTTTTAAACGTTCCGAATACCAGATCTCTCGCCGACTGCATCAAGGCCCATAGTTTTCGCGGCATTCGCCTTTCTCATAATACCGTACCAACGGCCACCAGGATTTGATAGATTTCGGCTTCCCATCGCACCCTCTTCCATTACATGCGGCTCAGAAATTAGGGATAACGGGGTGCGCCGAATGGGTCTCGTGCACCGGGCTTTCGCTAGTCTCCCGTAGCCAGACTGACGAGATTCATGTGGCTCGTTTCGCCAGCAGGTTTTCAGAATTGCTAAATTACCAGGGACGATCATCACCAACTGGTGCTGGCAACGGCGCCTTGCCGATTCGGAGGCTAAACAGACACGGAAAAGGCCGTTTTACGCGCCAAATGGTCGCTATGCCGCATGGCAGCCATTGAATGAAAGTCCGTCTCCCATGCTGGAGGCGCTGGGCATCACACTGCCATCACCATTCCACATGGTCATTTTGTAGCTTCTGTGAGTGTCACATTACCGTCTTCTTCTGTCTTCGTTTCCATAATCAACCCACCCACGTCGACCAAAACAACCCTCCTCGTCCAGCCATGCCTCCCAATATCTGGGTCACAGAAGTCACAGAAGAACAACAAGAGTTTTTGGAACGAAAGCTCTCGAGGTACCTGAGGATGTACGATCCCGCTCAACGCGCTATTACTCCTCCGCGGATGACAAGATCGGAATTCCTGTGGAGGCTTATGCACCAGTGGTTCCGGAGGTGGCCGGTGTGCCAAGAAATGGTGGATCTGGGTCTTCTTCCACAGGAGGTTTTGAGGATGATTACCTCATGAACGACGAGCAGGACGCACTTTTCAAGCAGTTTAGAGCAGAGAGATCGAAGGTGCGTACATTCTTTGGCACCAGGGATTGAGCTGATCTCAACGTCAGAAAATTCGCGTACATGTTTGCGCCATGCATAAGGAGAAGCGAAGGGTGTTGCGTACCTGAGAGGGAATGCCGAACAGGCTGGGCGGGCTGGAATTGAAGCGATGATAGGGGCGGAATGGGCGGCTGGTAATCTATGGAGGGCCAAGAAACGGAAAAAAAAAGTGTTTTACCATTCTGTACGGCCGAGCCTGGCCGGGCGCTTAATGGCATCAGCCCGTTACTCGTACAGCCGAGCCGAATGCCATATGGGGTCTGTCCAGGGATGTGTGTCTGTGCTCGGCCGATCCCTCGGCCGGCGCCGAAGTCCCCAAGCGGGCCACACTGAATTATTGTTATAATTAGCTGGATCCTCATAATTTATACTGGTCTCGACTGGCAACTGTGTAAGTTTAAGGCTGCCGTCCCGACACAAGGCGAAAGAAAGTGTTTTACACTCTTTACGGCCAAGCCTCGGCCGGGCGCTTAATCGCGCTAGCACCCCTTTATCGTCTATCCACACCTATCGATCGCGTTGTCGCGCCGGGTGTTACTATGATTCCCAGAGATCTTGTATACCTTTTTTGGTATGTACTTGGCCGATTTAAGGCGGAGCTTGGAGGACACCTATATGTTCGGGAGCTTGGAGTGTACGTTCAATTTCCCCTGGTTCAACGATTCTCATTGCATCGGCGTTGCTCACTCACGGAAACATGCCAGTCGCAAAGTCGCCTGTCCATCACACAGTTCTTCCCTGGAGGCCTCCTCCGGTTTGTAGCCAACGGCTTTCATACAGAGGATTGGCTGCGGAGGGGCGACAGATGCTGAAAGAGAAGGACGCCCGTTGGGAGAAGGAGTTGGTTTTAACCTGCTCCCTGGACGAGCTCGTTAAAAAATATTCCCCAAAAGACTTGCACGGCTCAGGAACGCCTCTCAGTGCATAGCTCATTTTAGCAGGGCGCGCCGACACTGTACACTACATCTTGACATGTACTATTTTTTCGCCGTCCAAAGTACTGTTCGCGTCGTCAGAGTCGCTCCCGGATTTCGCAGGCGTTGTCCCAACCTCATCTACGCCCGCAGGTCAGTCAGTTGCACGCAGTTTGAAGCGACGCCGGATGCGCACCAATGTCAGCAAGCAGCTGGGGTACGCTCTTTAAAATCGGCCTTGGTGGCAAGGCCTTGACAGGGTTGCCCCACCAATCTAAATCCCTATGCTTGCGTACTCGCACCCACCCTTCCTCACTGTCCTCGCCGTTGCTACTGTCTTCCTCTGACAGCTTTGGCGCCACTCGCTTCTGAGTCCGTTTAACCCTGGTATGGGCAGCAGTGCTCGGTTTTCGCATACATATACACGGCTTTATTTCGACGTCTACAGCGGACGCGATTAGTAGGACACGGGTTAAAAGGACTACGGGCTGAAGCGCACCAGTTAGGTAGTCAATTTCAACATACTTTCTCCCAGGCGGTCCAAAGGTCGCTGCAAAAATCGGACAGGAGATAGTTGAATGGCATGGAGGATTTTCTTTGGAGTGCTGACTGGCCATGCTGGGGGTTGTAGTTGCAGTCGAAGATGCAAGGTGTCTGATTGATCGACCATCGGCAGCGTCGGCAGCGCCCGCGTAGATTTTCCAGCCCCTCATTTTTTGAGACCTCTTCAGGCCCAGTCTCCCCACCAATCCTCGATTATGTCGCAGCAAGATAAAGAAAACCACATCCCTGCTACCGTCAGCGGCGACGTCTCCACGCACGCGCAGCGCAATCCGCAGAAGCCAGTCATTCCTAGTCTCCCGTAGTCAGACTACAAAAAACTGATGTCGATCTTGGCATTCCCTTCAGTCATGGGACATCGTCATTCCTGTGCGGAAAAACTATGTCAAGCTCTCGGACGCTGAGAAGATTACCGCTGAAGCCAAGCGAAGGGACGGAAACGAAAAGCGAGAGCTACTCTGAGTCGCCAACAACATCCGACTTTCCAAGGAGGAACAAACACTGGAAAGGAGGAGGTCGAGGCGAAGTACGCCGACGCGCCAAAGAAGACGAGGAAACCACGCAGTGACATTGGCGTGAAGCAGAAGGCCCAAGGGGAGGCGACTGGATCCCCATCATTCAAGAAGGCAAAGCCAACGAAGAAGAAGGCCGCCAAAGCGAAGGCTCTAGCAAGGATTCGTTCAGTTCTTTCTTCGGACGAGGACGAGGGTGCGGACTAGGGTGCGTACGCGCACATGTTCGCGGTATTGCATAGCAGAGGGCGGGGTGAACGGCGTTGCATAAACCTGTTGTATTGTACATATTGACAGCTTAAAGTGTTCTACTACACTCACTTTTGAATGCTATCCTATCTCCTCTACCTATACTGGCTGTTGTGAAAGCTAAGGGCGCAGACCTAAGTGGGCTCGACAGCGAAGGTGGTGGTGGCAACGACGAGCTCGACCCAAACGACGACGAGCAGCCGTTTGATGGGGCCGTGACGTCAGGAGTCCATGGGCCGTCGGTCCCGTGAGGAAACCGCTTGGGACATGCCGAAAGTCGTCTGAGGAGGAGGAGGCCCTGGAGAGCTCAGGAATAACGAACAATTAACGGTCCAGTAGGATTTCTCGTCTAAACCGCGCTAATTAGCCGGGTAGGTGCATCATATCTACGCGGCTAAATAGGCGACCGGGACGGAAGGATCAGGGGCGCCTGATCCTGACGTCGGGGATAAAACTTTCCCACTTTTCAAGTGCCAGGAACAGTGCGGTCGACGACTCCCTCATGTGGTTTGCTTGACTGAGCACCGACATTGCACCGACAGCCCTTTGACACACGACATGCCTTTCGACTTGACGGATTACGCCTCTCGTTTGCTGGAACGGACGAGAGTTGGCAATAATGGATCTTGCCCTCCCCCAGTGAGTTCACGCGCATCTGTATTGAATGGGAGAACTCACCCCATATCCCTCATGTAGACCGTTCACCTTGCCACCGATCCGTCTTTGCTTTCCAAGAACACAATCCCCCCAGTTCGGAATGAGGATGATATGGCTCGTCTCATGCGATGCTTCGATATGCGAGCACTACCCTCCGCCAAAGCGCTTGTTGATGGGTCCCCCCTGGCTTTGGATAGCCTGACATCTGTCATCCATTCTCTTGATTCCCTATATGCCTTCCTATCGCGCTCCTCCACTCAGTTCAATACAGCCCTGCCAACCGCGAAAACGCTTTTGATCCACTGGCCGGACATCTTGAGCTGGGTTTGCTTCCTTGTATCCACCTTGGCACCCTGCTTGCAAGAATCGGACAAGGAGACGCTTTTTTATGTAGTCTCTCGCTTCGTCGTGGTATCTATCACCCTTCAGGACTCGTTCGCCGCCTTCCCCGGAGTCATCCAGCTTTGTATGGACCTATGGGTTGATACCAACCCCGCCAGCCTTCCACATCTTCCCTATGCTCACTCCATTCAGGAAGACCTATGGGTTGATACCAACCCCGCCAGCCTTCCACACCTTCTCTACGCTCACTCCATTCAGGAAGACCCTATCTGCCCCATCATTTGCCTAACACGTATGCTCGTCGAACGTCCCGTCACCCGTACCGCCCTCTTTGAACTCGTCAATGGAGGACACCAACAATCATTCGCTCAATGCATGGTCGATCGACTCGCCATGTTGCGCGCAGGGGTAGCGAACTTTTGGATGAATCAATTCTGGGTGATCAACGTCACAAGGGCACTGTACAAAATACTCCACTACTCCCTCCTCGACCCTGCCCTAGAAAACGTCCTTTCCAAATTACGACCCCTACGACATCTTTTTCGCATTTACGCCGAGACGTCTTCCATTGGGATGGCGCTCGGGACACACATCTCTGCCTCTGCAAGCTTTGATGACGGGCGAAGAGCATTTGACAAGCTGCTATCATCGTCCAGATGCATCAAGAGTATGTCGGACGCCGTCTCAGGAGGATTGTTTCGGGTCATATTCAATCTTTACTCCAAAAGTTACCAACAACCTCCCACCTTCGAAGGACGAATTCAAGACTTCGCCATTGTGGTGGCAACGCACACCATTCTTCACTCAGGTTACCTCAAAGTTGGCGCGGCCGTCGCTGCAGAATGGAAGCGCTCTACCTCAGAAGTGCAGTATTGCTTGACCTACCTGTCAGACGATGTGCCCTTGATCCACCTTATCGAAGCCTGGAGAGACGTTGTTACAAACCCCACCCTCATCAAGAACGATAAGAAGTTGTCACCTCGCAAGGCACATATCTGCCATTACATCAAGGTATGCTTCTGAACGACACTATCTTACTACTTTCCAAACCAACACTTTTGGCAGTGTGCTCAAGCTGAACAGAGTTCTAGGCAAATCAAACGCTGTTCAACATGCCGAAACGTGTTCTATTGCTCAAGGAGCTGTCAAACGGAGGACTGGCGCATACTTCATCGTTTAGAATGTGCTCCCTTCGACAACAGTAAGCTCTATTCAGTTTCAAATTGCTCTGAACCTTATCACTCACCCCGTTAGTTAAAGGATCCTTCCCAGCGTCCTATCGCGCGCAGCTCGGATTACATATGGAGAACATCTGCAACATTCAGAGTGGTACATTTGGTCCCACGTTGAAGAACGACCACCCCCGGTACATCGTTCTTATCAAGGCTACATCCCTTCCCATTTCTTTTGCCGCCATATCCAGGGAGAATTTCTGCTCAGACTATGTTGATTCTCCGGGCACAGTTCATTATGCTCAGAGGCTCCGGATATATACATATCTCGACGAGTTTGAAACCCATTCCGACCGTGTAAAACTTGTGCATGGCCTATTCGTGTACGGGGTTGACATCGTTGGCGTTTTGGCCAGGTTTCACTACAGCCCTGATGCTTCACCCAATTTCTTCTTGACTAGCCTTGTGGCTTCCAGGCACACTCCAAGGTCCTCCTCACCGGCTGCGGCTAGGCCACTTGACCTGGCGTAATCTAGATATTTTACTCCTGTAATTATACACATCAATCCTTTGCTCGCTGTTTTATTTTAGACCACATCAATCGAGCATCGACGGCGCCACTTCCGCTGCCCATCCTGCAAGTTCTTGGAAATTTCACGGGGTTGTTGGCGAGGCCGAGCCGAAGGTCGGCCTTCGGCTCGGCCTTCTTTGGAGAGAACGAAGGTGGGTGCGGAGTCGGCAAACGTGAAAGTTCAGCTCTGCTTGACGAGCGGAGGACTTTGCCCGAGCCTCGGCCCTTTGCCGACGGCCGGATCCCTCTTTACTTTCGGTCCCACCGGGCGACGGGCGAAGGGCGGTAAGGGCCGAACATTTCTTTTGGGACACCAGCCGGCTTCGAACCACAGGCCTGTAATACCCGAATAAGTGGTCGAATTAGACCGGTAGTTGGGGGCAACCCACAGCTCTTAAGGAGAGGGGATTTTGGCGGATTCAGCCTGTTTCTGTAAATCGTCTGGGGGCGGGGGCTCGGTTGGCGGATGAGCCGCTAGTCGTGTGGAGGTGCGTCGACGTCGCTCTGCCCGCCGTTGCTGTGCTTTGACTAGCGCTTAAGTATTGCGCTTGGGCCTCCCTCGGCCGATTTGGACCCCAGGAAGTCCGCCAAAGCTCGGCATAATGGCAAATGATACCTATTCGCCGCGCTGATGCATAGACTCGACTTTGAAGCGGACGATCTTCTCGGGCTCTCTTTATCTGGCGTTGTTCTCTTGATCGACTTGAATTTTGGGTGCGAGGGCACCAGAAAAAAGCACACTTAAGCATAGAAAATCAATATAATTTCTCAGTTCTGGTTGACCTGACTTCCGATATCTAACAAAGCTCTAACCAAAATCTCTCAACCAATCTACCGCTCAGAAATTCCCGCCAAGCTCCCTCAGCCGCTCCCCTTCCCCTCCCTCCGAGCCTTTTGACACCACTTCCACACGGGCTGCACGCAACCCTCTCAAAGAAATCATCCCACCACGCCGGGCTGCGACTCCCAGGTTATCACAGGCGACGCCGAGAAGGCTGCAGTCAAGATTGCCCGGGATGCTCGGAGGAAGGACGGTTACCTGTCCCCACCGCTACCATTGTCCTGCACTTCGCGTCGCTAATGAATGCCAATCGCTAGATTGTGAATTTGTCTGAACGTACTGGAACTGCTAGCTTCTACTTCTGGAGTGCGGTCGCCCACAGGGCCAAGAGCCTCCTCTATGGCAGCTTCTAAATTTACCTTTGCCTCCCTGGATACAAGGTCACTGAACCAGCGTTAGTCTTCCTATGTGTCCTACCCAGAGGAAGTAGCACACACCTTCCAACAACCCAGGCAATGAGTGTGTCGTTCTCCGGCTTGAGGCTACCCAGTTCGTTCCTGGCAAAGAGGTAGTCGCCGTTCTTCATCTCAACGAGATCTACAGGTGTCTCGGTTAGAGATGCAGGGACGAAAGGGGATGGTCGCCTACCTTGGGCCTTTAGTTCATTCTGTTGGCCCTTCGGAATAGACATTCCGCTTTCGCGCTGATCTTCAGCCTCCATCCAAGCCACGCTCGGGATGACCTTGATGACGAAGGTGCGTCCGGGATTGGAGCTGGGATGGAGAGGGTGATACTGGACAGAATAGATTGGCGGAAGGCTCTGATCGCGGTCGGCCAGGGACAAGGGGACAAGATTCTGAGAAGGTTTGGCGGGCATGATGATGGAGGAATAAGTGAAACAGACGCTTGGGCCCACCCTCTGAATATACACTTCGGTTAGGGAGCGAGACGGTCGGAGGCGGGCTGCGACTGGTGACATCAGCGAGAGGACTAGGCTGGACTATTTGCATTTTACTGACCTAACGGTCTGAGACGCCCTAAGATGTCTGAGAAGTATGTATCAGAGAACCGTCTAGAAATGCCGTCTACTCCAAAAGTTAAACATTACTGGTGCAAGGTCGAGCTTCAGGGCAGGAGGAAGCGCGAAGCTATCCTCAAAGCGAAGGTGCGGCCCAAGGATAATTCATAGAATCCACCTGTGGTCGGCGCAGTCTTCTGCCCATCCTTAAAGCTCTCCAACCCCATGCCCGTGTTCCTGCGGTGGCGGAAGCTTACCTTTTGTCAGACTTCGTCGCCCCGAACCCATCGACAGGGCGCGTCTTCGACGCCAACGCGAGTCGTTCGCTTCGCCAATGAGCTCAAGCCTAGCGACGACGGCGGAACAGTCAGTACTACGCCGAAGGTTATACTGACGAAATGAACTTACGGCTGCGCAACAACAGAACGTTGGGTATCCTGGCTTCGTGAGGGCTGGCTTTACCGAGGGGCGAATGTGGTCAGGCGCGTAGACAGCACGACGAGCTCGGGACTGTGAGTGCAGTCGAGTCAAAACGGTGGATAGGAGCGAGTAGAGTGGACTCGCTCACGTCGGGTTGCCGTCGAATTGTCGTCCACGCAGCGGGGGAAATCTTGCGTGTCCTTCATCGCGGTCTGTGAGCTGGTCAGTGTTGCCCGCTGCACAGAAAAGAATTCGCTCACAAGTGTGACAGCGATACTTCACTTCTGTGCTCACAAGCCAGGTGGCGAACGCAAAAAAGACCGGTATACCCGCCTCAAGGGCACCACGGCAGACGACAACCTTCGCATAACAACATTATCAGCCAATCTAATAACACCAACTAGCTTGGGATAACTCACCGGAGGTTGTCATCGTCGTCGCGGTGACGACCATGGGTAAAAAAGAAGGGATGGAGGGAGGGAGGGCTGGCGACCTGCAATTAAAGAAGGGGCGTGCCGTCAGTCCCGCTTGTGCCGGACAGTGTCTAGCAGACGACTCACCTCGAGCTCGTCGTTCTCGTCGTCATCGAGAACGACGACAAAACGAAGACAGGGCGGAATGGTGGAGACGAGGAAAAGGCGGAGGAGATCGATGCCGGATTGGTGTGCGGAACTATTTACTCTTATCTAATCTATCCGGAAGGCAGATAAGGTCGCGTGAATGACGTCATTAAAAGGCTACTTGTGAGAGTTTAGCCGTTCATTGACGTCATTAAAAGAGAGTTGTACGGCCGAGACCTCGGTTCGGTTGCTGCAGTGCCTGGAAAACGACAACCCAGTTGTGTGTCCAGTTATGAGTTATCCACGTCACATTTGTGTGGAGGAAAAACGGCGGGAGCTTGGGCCTGTATGGACAGTTAACCGAATTTCCCCGTGCCGCGAGCAATTGGATACTTTGTCCCTAGTGTCGCGAGCGTCTAAAGAAAGTTTGACGAGCACAAACAGCCGTCGTGACTAGAAGTTTGATAGTCTGCCGCTCTTCTTTCAGGACACACAAAGCAGAGAAAGACTAGTAGGCGCAGAAAATAGTCAGATAAAATTGTGATGTTACAAATTCAATGTTTGACTGTACAGCAGAATCAATCCACCAGACGTCCAAGTCCCCTGCAATCCACGGTCAAGTTGCTCACGCTGAGGAACCATTCGCACTGAATCTCGAACGGATAGTATCAGCCAGCCCCTCCATACTTATAACGCCCAACTTCCACCGGATACCATTCCATGCGCTCAAGATCCTCCAGCGTTGGCTGGAGCGGCAAAGTCAAAATATTGAGAGGCCTGTAAGTGCCAGTGGAGCGGTAAGGTGACCACTGTGCCCGCTCATACTGATACCTCCGACTCGGTCCCGCTGTACAGCCAAGACTCGGAGTCTTCCACTGCCTCTGCAAGAGCGGGGACGCGTCGAGTGGGGAAACCGGGAGCTCCATAAACTTGGTCGTGCTGCGCCGTGACGACGAAGGGGAGGGCGTGATAGGCAATGGGGGCGGTGGCATCTCTGGCGGCGCTTCGGCCTTCTTCTGACCGTCCTCATCCTCCCCACGAGCTGGATTCGCACCATTTCTCGCCGCCCTCGTCGCGCCTCTTTTCTTCAGACTGGCCTGCGTTGAGGGAGGCGGATATATAGGCTTCGACCTTGCCATCTCCACATCCGAAGGTTCACTTGCCGCTGCAATTTCCTCTTCCCTCCTTCTCTTCCTCTCCGACGCCAGCTCCTTCGCCTTCATCTCCTTCCTGATCTCATCCCTCAACATCTCAGCAAATGTCTGGGCATCACCCTGCACCCACGCGTCGAATACGCCCTCCCACTCCCGCGTCCCGACCGGAAAGTCAAGATTGAGGTACACCGCCTTCATAGGTGCAGGAGGAGGATCCTCGTCGATCGAGGGCGAATGGCGGGAAGAATGATTCGGCGTCGTTGATCCCGACCCTGACGCTTCTTCCCTTATCGAAGACCCTGCACAACGCGATCGCACTGCTTTGGCGAACTCGCGTACCATTCTCTTCGTCCCCGGTATCCGGAGACTCGTCCCAACCACCAAGATAAAATCAGCTCCCCCACGTCCCTTCCCCTTCGATGATCCTATGAGTAGACTGTCCGGGGGTCGGGTCGCGACCCGCTGACCCCGGGCCGACCCTGACCCGACCCTGAGGGTCAGGGCCAAGGGTCGGGTGATGTCTGGTCGACCCGGCCCTCCTGGCCCTGGGCCGACCCGGGGTCGACCCTGACCCTACTACCCCCACATATTTGGCTCTATATGTGACTTTATCAGTGCATATGAGATAAACTTTGACCTTCATATACATACTATTCCATAAGTAATTGATTCCCTCTATAATGTGATTTAATTTTAGCTGTATTGAGTGTGATACAGGTGATATAACAGGTGGTAATATGCCTGCTAGATTTTGCTGCTATAGTGTGAGGCTGTTATGAGCTTGGATGGATGTGTAGTATAGTGAGACTAGTATAGTTAGATAGAGCTAACTTAAGGGTACAAAATGATATAAAATTTTATGAAAATTTCGAAGTCTGAAAAATTGCCCAGGGTCAAGGGCCGACCCGGGGTCAGCAGGGTCGGGCCAAGGGTCAACCCTCTCCGACCCGGCCCTGGAGGGTCAGGGTCAGGGTCAGCAAAAAAGTGCCGACCCTGGCCCGACCCGACCCTCGGACAGTCTACCTATGAGATCCTTCTGCACTACGTTCCCAATACCTTCCCCGTTGTTATGCGCTTCGTTATAGAGTACCACGCTTGGACGCAGTTTGCCAATCCCTCTGGCTCGCTTACCAACCGTCGCCCGGGCGCGCTCAAGGTTGGTGCACTCTGGACAATGGGGCGGCTGTCCCGCATTCAGCGAAGGTAGATAGTCCTGAAGCGGAAATGAATGGCTGCATATTTGGCAATGCATCATCTGCAAAGTTCCATGGAGGGGGATGCATCGTGGAGTCTCGGCGGTAGGCGTAGAAGACGCCGGAGGTTGCTGCCCCTCGAGGTTCCGATCCCCCGCGGTGTCCTCTTTGTTCGCCTTGTTTTTTCCTCCCTGAGTCTTTTTGCTTCGTATATCAGGAACGCCAAATGAGAGACCACACTTCTGCTCTATGGCATCGATGTTTTGTGTATAGACCCGCAGCAGTCGCCGCGATCATCGAGGGCACGGAGGAGCTGGTGGAACGCCGTCGGTTCTGCGTTCTGCGACATGTCTGACAACCGGGCCATCATCTGGCAGAAGAGGGAGGTAGTGTGCTCTGACTGCAGCAGCGTGAGCTTCCTGTAGGAGCCGTAAGAGAGGGTGGCTCACGTTGAAGACCGACGCATCGAAGAGGTCCTTCCTGAGCCCAGCGCCTCTCTGGGTGGTCTCGCTTCAGGGTTTTGAAAAGGCCGGCTGCTGAGCGGAAGTCGGGAATCCCCGCCTGCACGGATATCCCAGCACCTGGGCGAACAGCAATCTGGGGTTCAGAGCCGGGGGGACGGCACCGTGAGGATGCCACGCACCACAAATCACGACAATTCGCTTCGCTTTGAGTACCGCCTGGACCACTTCGCCAACCCTGCTTTTCTATCTGCTGGCTCTGCCAAGAACGGTGGTGTCTGTGGGATGTGAGTTTCCTCCTCTAGGGGCAGAAAGACCGTCATGGTGGTCGGGGCGGGCCAATGGCGTTGAGAGCGGTGAGAGTTTGTGGTCGCTGAGAGAGGAATGGGTCTCATTTCGCTTGAGCCTTGCTGGCTACCGTATTCCATGTGGCGCAGGGCGCGAAAATGTCCGCGGCTTCGCTTCGGCAATCCAACAACCGAAATATCAAGATTTACATACCCAAGGTCAGTGGGCGCTTATGTTCCCATGGGCCATATGAGGTACGCAGTACACTGAAGTCGATATCATAACCATTGAAGGCCAAAGGTGTGAGCCTGCGGACAACACTCAATATGATGCGTATACATGCTCAAAATTCGACAAGGAAAATTATTTCAACACGTTGGAATCGTATTTAATTGGTTTTTTGACAAGCCCGCCTACCAGCCGTGTACTGTTGCTCGAAGTGTTTGCGCTGGTAAAAGACACGCATTTGAAGTTGCTTTATGGCGGCCTTAGCCCTTGAACGATCCATATGCGCAGCACGTAAATCGTCTGCAAATACAGAATTAGCATCATGAAGATCAGTACTGATGCGAGAACTTATGAGACGTACTAATCTTGGCGTGGATATCCTCTAGAAGTGAATGGAAAAGTTGCAAACCGCTTTCTCCATGCGGAGCCTCTGACGTTAACAAGTCCGAGGGCTTCAACAGCCTTGCTCTTTCGAGATCCACATACGCCTTGACATTACTGGTGGCAAGGGCGAGAACCGAGATGTAGAACTTCATCTCGGTATAGTCGGTATCATCAGTGACCGCGAAGAGGGTTTGACTCTCGACGCCCTTCCGAGGTTGGAGCAGTTGGTTGAGTAAACCCGAGAGTGGAGCAGGGTCGCGGTACGATTTTGGAGGAGGGTTAACTCTTAAGCTCGCCGGATAGTAAGTGATTGGCTTACCTCTGTAATTGAGCTTGGAGAGTATCGAGCAATGATGCTATATGCAACGAACCGGGCAATGCGCAAGGTCGCGCCATTGCCGCCTGAAAGGAGAGAAAGTAATGCTGCCTTATTGACGGGTTGGTATCCCTCTGCTAACGCTGAAAGCCGTGCCGCAACGACGCTCTCCTGTATCGCGATAAGTACAGATACCAACTCGAGGCGATGAAATCAACACTAACCGCCTTCCTGTCGAATCCGTTAACGGGACACACCGCTCGGCAGACACCGTCAAGCGCAACCATTACTTCGCGACGCAAGTCAGAGCTTGTAGTGGAGTCCATTCCCAAGGAAATCAAAGCTACAACGAGGTCGGGGATCTCTTCAGCAGCAAGGCGTCTGGAACTGTGGAAGAAGTCAGAACCAAGCTGATCGTATACGAATGGTTACGGACCTGGCAGCTCGGTGAATTAAAGCAACGAGGCGATACAGAACTTCCCCTCGTTTAGATGCGTCAGTTCGCGCAAACGGCCCGCAATGCTCGAAATCTAAACCGTTTGATTGAAGCCGCTCTGGAGAGGCGCTCAGCTCAAGGAGTGAGCCAATAACGAAGCGGGTTGGGACAGGGCATTTCATCTTGTCTGAGGGTGAGGGCTCTAATAAGTCCAGAGCTACTGCGAAGGCAACCCTAGAGAGTGGAGAGCCTAGTAGCCAAGGAGTCGACGCTGCTGGAATGTCAGAATCGCACAGAATCCACTTCAATCATGTACGCTGGAGACCACCTACCAAGGGTACATAAATCACTCATGATCTCCGGTTGGTCAGCTCAGCTTGGACAGAGTGCCAGATTTGAGAATAAGCGTGGCGCATGCAAAATCTTTGAGCGAGGATTTGGTAAGTCAAACAGAAGTAAAGGAGCGCGGGCATACCTTGCTTTTTCATAGCTTGGGCCAACATACACAGAGTACCACTGTTACCGGGGAGGCAAAGAGCGTACGAACGACTCCTCGTCGACGGCCATCGAATCCTCGGTTACAGTAGCCCACAGTGGTACCCCGTATTGCAGCTTCTCAGCTAGCCTCTCTTCTTCCTCCTTCGCCTCGAAGTCCTCTCTGAGAATGCCGTTGATCTCATTGCCAGCCTCCTTGTCAGATCCAAAGAGATCCTCTAGGTCTTTCTTGGAGAAGAGATGGCGTGGTTGGTTCTCCCTTTCGTCGTCATCAAGCTCCTCATCCTTGACTTCAAGGCTCATTTCTTCGAGCAAAAGCCGTCTACCCAAGCTCAATTCCGCTCTCAGTAGTGCAGCTGACCCTCCGCCCTTCTTTTCAGCCAGCGCCTGTTCTCTGAGGAGCTGCTGTATAGGGTTTACAGATTTCCGTGGCTTCCGCGTGGGCGAAGGAGCTGACCTGCGGAGGGTCGGAGAACCGGCGCTAAGTGAGGTGTGCTGGCGGGTAGAGCGTCGGACTTGGGGCTCAGGTGCAGCACTTGACCTAGGATGCGATGGATAGGGAACAGCAATATCCATCTCATGTTCTCGAGCTTTGATCTCCTCGATGACAAAAGCCGTCTTGGCTGCCGGATCTAGACCGACGGGTGTCGCTGGTACAGCTGGAATATCGTCTGAAGCCCTGCCCGTATAAGGCGCGGTCAAGGTGCGGCTTGAAGCAAAGAACGATCCCGTAGGTTCGAAGCCATTGCCCCGCATACTCGGTTCGGTCAACGGCTCTTGGTCAACTTCCATTGGTTCTCGGGTGTGCTTGGCCTGCGTATATCGAATTGGTCAGTGCGTCCCTTCAGAAGGCCAAAGCCCTTTAGAAGTCCGGTACTGACTAGGGTCGACAGGGCTGGTTTGCTCTCCAAGTGTTTCTTCGTGACACCTGAGGAGGACTTGACAGAGTCAGAACGACCTTCCACACGCTCAAACGGTACTCCGGCCGAGATTTACGGACCTCGGCAATCCACACCCGACCTATCCCCGTGCAAGAGGTTCAGCCGGCCCACAAAATATCTCAAGAGTCTCAACAGCAAGAGGAATGCTTACGTTGCAATATGCCAGTAACAGGCAGGTTGGTAGAAGTATTCATGCCTCAGGCCTCAGGGTTGATATAATAGAATAGTAGCTCATAATTCTGCATATTGGGGCGGCGTCACAAGAAGCTCGGCCGAGAGTCACGGACTTGAAGAAGCTCGGCTGAGAGTCACGGACATCGGCAATCCACACCCGAGATATCAAGGTTACCGGAGGACCGAGGTTAGATTTCTTACCTCACGGGCGCTTATGTTCCATC
>JAACJK010000134.1:0-40887 GCA_013368325.1 Ephemerocybe angulata
GTGGGAAGACAGGAATAAGTGAGTCGGGGCGCACCTGGTGAAGAAGACGGAAAGGACGTCTATGACCGAGGGCTTCAGTTGGCGAGAACCGAGGGTTTTTCGCCTGGACACGACCAATGCTGCCGACGGTGGCAAGTTGAGCAGTCGAGAATGAGTTCAGGATTTCATTCTGGACGTCATCTAGAAAGGAAGTCAAAGGTGACGCGGAATCTATGCAGATATTGTCGATGCCTGCATAGTACTAAGTAAGAAGTAAATCAAACAAACACCTCGCTGTGACGAAGAACACAACTTACACAGAGCGGGAACTTCGGTTCGATGTACCTCGGAAAACGGGAGCAGAAATCGACGTGTCTGCACGGCCAGAGCATCGCCATTGGTTGCAAGGCGGACAGAGAAGAGGCTTGAGGGCAAAA
The DNA here is from genome assembly GCA_013368325.1 of Ephemerocybe angulata. NCBI lineage: Eukaryota > Fungi > Basidiomycota > Agaricomycetes > Agaricales > Psathyrellaceae > Ephemerocybe > Ephemerocybe angulata. The sequence continues at coordinate 417 of JAACJK010000134.1, forward strand.
AGGAGTTCACCAGCCAAGGCCCGGTGAATATCGCCTAAACTTGAGCGCGGTAAATTCTTTCCCATCTGCAGAGAATCTACTAGCCCCTAAGTACTTCTTCAGAACCTTTGAGCCTACCTGGGAAGGTGGATGGAGAGAGAGCAATTCGAATGACGGCCGCGTTCATGGAGGTGCAATGAAAGTAAGGATGACACAGCCGCTTCGGCCGTCTGGTATTGGACCGCCGAGGCCTCGGCATTACTGGGAGGCTCCGGCGAACGGTTCACATCAGGGCCCACAATGGCCGGATAGCTGACGGTGCTTACATATACATCGGGGAAGTCAGCGGTTGACATAATCATGACGCTGCATAAATGTCTTCGGAACTGGCGACATACTTATTTCAGTTTCGTGTGTTGGGATGACCGAGCATGAATCTGCTTGGTTGAGGACCGGCCCAGAACCTGGGATAGCGCTTGCGGATCAGTGGCTCTGAAACAACCAAACAGCCGTACGCTCGCGGGACTCGGGGAGCTGTGACTTGCGTCTAAAAGATCCAGAGCGCAACAGAACGAATCCTCCGTAAACTTACGGCTGGTGTGGTGAGGAGATGGTCGACATCTCAAGTAAATCTCAAAAAAAGAGGTGCTTCTGTTACATTACAAGCAAGGAACAATTAGGAGGTTGTATGGCTGTAGGATAGTATTTAGTTCAAGTTCAATTCAATGGCAGCTTGGCCGATTCACGTTCAATGCATGAATGGGACGAGGACCGCGTTGCTTGCTCTTCCAGTCTGTATAAGTTAGAGGTTGACCGCTAGACACCCCGCAGTCAATATCTTTTAAACGTTCCGAATACCAGATCTCTCGCCGACTGCATCAAGGCCCATAGTTTTCGCGGCATTCGCCTTTCTCATAATACCGTACCAACGGCCACCAGGATTTGATAGATTTCGGCTTCCCATCGCACCCTCTTCCATTACATGCGGCTCAGAAATTAGGGATAACGGGGTGCGCCGAATGGGTCTCGTGCACCGGGCTTTCGCTAGTCTCCCGTAGCCAGACTGACGAGATTCATGTGGCTCGTTTCGCCAGCAGGTTTTCAGAATTGCTAAATTACCAGGGACGATCATCACCAACTGGTGCTGGCAACGGCGCCTTGCCGATTCGGAGGCTAAACAGACACGGAAAAGGCCGTTTTACGCGCCAAATGGTCGCTATGCCGCATGGCAGCCATTGAATGAAAGTCCGTCTCCCATGCTGGAGGCGCTGGGCATCACACTGCCATCACCATTCCACATGGTCATTTTGTAGCTTCTGTGAGTGTCACATTACCGTCTTCTTCTGTCTTCGTTTCCATAATCAACCCACCCACGTCGACCAAAACAACCCTCCTCGTCCAGCCATGCCTCCCAATCTGGGTCACAGAAGTCACAGAAGAACAACAAGAGTTTTTGGAACGAAAGCTCTCGAGGTACCTGAGGATGTACGATCCCGCTCAACGCGCTATTACTCCTCCGCGGATGACAAGATCGGAATTCCTGTGGAGGCTTATGCACCAGTGGTTCCGGAGGTGGCCGGTGTGCCAAGAAATGGTGGATCTGGGTCTTCTTCCACAGGAGGTTTTTGAGGATGATTACCTCATGAACGACGAGCAGGACGCACTTTTCAAGCAGTTTAGAGCAGAGAGATCGAAGGTGCGTACATTCTTTGGCACCAGGGATTGAGCTGATCTCAACGTCAGAAAATTCGCGTACATGTTTGCGCCATGCATAAGGAGAAGCGAAGGGTGTTGCGTACCTGAGAGGGAATGCCGAACAGGCTGGGCGGGCTGGAATTGAAGCGATGATAGGGGCGGAATGGGCGGCTGGTAATCTATGGAGGGCCAAGAAACGGAAAAAAAAAGTGTTTTACCATTCTGTACGGCCGAGCCTGGCCGGGCGCTTAATGGCATCAGCCCGTTACTCGTACAGCCGAGCCGAATGCCATATGGGGTCTGTCCAGGGATGTGTGTCTGTGCTCGGCCGATCCCTCGGCCGGCGCCGAAGTCCCCAAGCGGGCCACACTGAATTATTGTTATATTAGCTGGATCCTCATAATTTATACTGGTCTCGACTGGCAACTGTGTAAGTTTAAGGCTGCCGTCCCGACACAAGGCGAAAGAAAGTGTTTTACACTCTTACGGCCAAGCCTCGGCCGGGCGCTTAATCGCGCTAGCACCCCTTTATCGTCTATCCACACCTATCGATCGCGTTGTCGCGCCGGGTTACTATGATTCCCAGAGATCTTGTATACCTTTTTGGTATGTACTTGGCCGATTTAAGGCGGAGCTTGGAGGACACCTATATGTTCGGGAGCTTGGAGTGTACGTTCAATTTCCCCTGGTTCAACGATTCTCATTGCATCGGCGTTGCTCACTCACGGAAACATGCCAGTCGCAAAGTCGCCTGTCCATCACACAGTTCCCTGGAGGCCTCCTCCGGTTTGTAGCCAACGGCTTTCATACAGAGGATTGGCTGCGGAGGGGCGACAGATGCTGAAAGAGAAGGACGCCCGTTGGGAGAAGGAGTTGGTTTTAACCTGCTCCCTGGACGAGCTCGTTAAAAAATATTCCCCAAAAGACTTGCACGGCTCAGGAACGCCTCTCAGTGCATAGCTCATTTTAGCAGGGCGCGCCGACACTGTACACTACATCTTGACATGTACTATTTTTTCGCCGTCCAAAGTACTGTTCGCGTCGTCAGAGTCGCTCCCGGATTTCGCAGGCGTTGTCCCAACCTCATCTACGCCCGCAGGTCAGTCAGTTGCACGCAGTTTGAAGCGACGCCGGATGCGCACCAATGTCAGCAAGCAGCTGGGGTACGCTCTTTAAAATCGGCCTTGGTGGCAAGGCCTTGACAGGGTTGCCCCACCAATCTAAATCCCTATGCTTGCGTACTCGCACCCACCCTTCCTCACTGTCCTCGCCGTTGCTACTGTCTTCCTCTGACAGCTTTGGCGCCACTCGCTTCTGAGTCCGTTTAACCTGGTATGGGCAGCAGTGCTCGGTTTTCGCATACATATACACGGCTTTATTTCGACGTCTACAGCGGACGCGATTAGTAGGACACGGGTTAAAAGGACTACGGGCTGAAGCGCACCAGTTAGGTAGTCAATTTCAACATACTTTCTCCCAGGCGGTCCAAAGGTCGCTGCAAAAATCGGACAGGAGATAGTTGAATGGCATGGAGGATTTTCTTTGGAGTGCTGACTGGCCATGCTGGGGGTTGTAGTTGCAGTCGAAGATGCAAGGTGTCTGATTGATCGACCATCGGCAGCGTCGGCAGCGCCCGCGTAGATTTCCAGCCCCTCATTTTTTGAGACCTCTTCAGGCCCAGTCTCCCCACCAATCCTCGATTATGTCGCAGCAAGATAAAGAAAAACCACATCCCTGCTACCGTCAGCGGCGACGTCTCCACGCACGCGCAGCGCAATCCGCAGAAGCCAGTCATTCCTAGCTCCCGTAGTCAGACTACAAAAAACTGATGTCGATCTTGGCATTCCCTCAGTCATGGGACATCGTCATTCCTGTGCGGAAAAACTATGTCAAGCTCTCGGACGCTGAGAAGATTACCGCTGAAGCCAAGCGAAGGGACGGAAACGAAAAGCGAGAGCTACTCTGAGTCGCCAACAACATCCGACTTTCCAAGGAGGAACAAACACTGGAAAGGAGGAGGTCGAGGCGAAGTACGCCGACGCGCCAAAGAGACGAGGAAACCACGCAGTGACATTGGCGTGAAGCAGAAGGCCCAAGGGGAGGCGACTGGATCCCCATCATTCAAGAAGGCAAAGCCAACGAAGAAGAAGGCCGCCAAAGCGAAGGCTCTAGCAAGGATTCGTTCAGTTCTTTCTTCGGACGAGGACGAGGGTGCGACTAGGGTGCGTACGCGCACATGTTCGCGGTATTGCATAGCAGAGGGCGGGTGAACGGCGTTGCATAAACCTGTTGTATTGTACATATTGACAGCTTAAAGTTCTACTACACTCACTTTTGAATGCTATCCTATCTCCTCTACCTATACTGGCTGTTGTGAAAGCTAAGGGCGCAGACCTAAGTGGGCTCGACAGCGAAGGTGGTGGTGGCAACGACGAGCTCGACCCAAACGACGACGAGCAGCCGTTTGATGGGGCCGTGACGTCAGGAGTCCATGGGCCGTCGGTCCCGTGAGGAAACCGCTTGGGACATGCCGAAAGTCGTCTGAGGAGGAGGAGGCCCTGGAGAGCTCAGGAATAACGAACAATTAACGGTCCAGTAGGATTTCTCGTCTAAACCGCGCTAATTAGCCGGGTAGGTGCATCATATCTACGCGGCTAAATAGGCGACCGGGACGGAAGGATCAGGGGCGCCTGATCCTGACGTCGGGGATAAAACTTTCCCACTTTTCAAGTGCCAGGAACAGTGCGGTCGACGACTCCCTCATGTGGTTTGCTTGACTGAGCACCGACATTGCACCGACAGCCCTTGACACACGACATGCCTTTCGACTTGACGGATTACGCCTCTCGTTTGCTGGAACGGACGAGAGTTGGCAATAATGGATCTTGCCCTCCCCCAGTGAGTTCACGCGCATCTGTATTGAATGGGAGAACTCACCCCATATCCCTCATGTAGACCGTTCACCTTGCCACCGATCCGTCTTTGCTTTCCAAGAACACAATCCCCCCAGTTCGGAATGAGGATGATATGGCTCGTCTCATGCGATGCTTCGATATGCGAGCACTACCCTCCGCCAAAGCGCTTGTTGATGGGTCCCCCCTGGCTTTGGATAGCCTGACATCTGTCATCCATTCTCTTGATTCCCTATATGCCTTCCTATCGCGCTCCTCCACTCAGTTCAATACAGCCCTGCCAACCGCGAAAACGCTTTTGATCCACTGGCCGGACATCTTGAGCTGGGTTTGCTTCCTTGTATCCACCTTGGCACCCTGCTTGCAAGAATCGGACAAGGAGACGCTTTTTTATGTAGTCTCTCGCTTCGTCGTGGTATCTATCACCCTTCAGGACTCGTTCGCCGCCTTCCCCGGAGTCATCCAGCTTTGTATGGACCTATGGGTTGATACCAACCCCGCCAGCCTTCCACATCTTCCCTATGCTCACTCCATTCAGGAAGACCTATGGGTTGATACCAACCCCGCCAGCCTTCCACACCTTCTCTACGCTCACTCCATTCAGGAAGACCCTATCTGCCCCATCATTTGCCTAACACGTATGCTCGTCGAACGTCCCGTCACCCGTACCGCCCTCTTTGAACTCGTCAATGGAGGACACCAACAATCATTCGCTCAATGCATGGTCGATCGACTCGCCATGTTGCGCGCAGGGGTAGCGAACTTTTGGATGAATCAATTCTGGGTGATCAACGTCACAAGGGCACTGTACAAAATACTCCACTACTCCCTCCTCGACCCTGCCCTAGAAAACGTCCTTTCCAAATTACGACCCCTACGACATCTTTTTCGCATTTACGCCGAGACGTCTTCCATTGGGATGGCGCTCGGGACACACATCTCTGCCTCTGCAAGCTTTGATGACGGGCGAAGAGCATTTGACAAGCTGCTATCATCGTCCAGATGCATCAAGAGTATGTCGGACGCCGTCTCAGGAGGATTGTTTCGGGTCATATTCAATCTTTACTCCAAAAGTTACCAACAACCTCCCACCTTCGAAGGACGAATTCAAGACTTCGCCATTGTGGTGGCAACGCACACCATTCTTCACTCAGGTTACCTCAAAGTTGGCGCGGCCGTCGCTGCAGAATGGAAGCGCTCTACCTCAGAAGTGCAGTATTGCTTGACCTACCTGTCAGACGATGTGCCCTTGATCCACCTTATCGAAGCCTGGAGAGACGTTGTTACAAACCCCACCCTCATCAAGAACGATAAGAAGTTGTCACCTCGCAAGGCACATATCTGCCATTACATCAAGGTATGCTTCTGAACGACACTATCTTACTACTTTCCAAACCAACACTTTTGGCAGTGTGCTCAAGCTGAACAGAGTTCTAGGCAAATCAAACGCTGTTCAACATGCCGAAACGTGTTCTATTGCTCAAGGAGCTGTCAAACGGAGGACTGGCGCATACTTCATCGTTTAGAATGTGCTCCCTTCGACAACAGTAAGCTCTATTCAGTTTCAAATTGCTCTGAACCTTATCACTCACCCCGTTAGTTAAAGGATCCTTCCCAGCGTCCTATCGCGCGCAGCTCGGATTACATATGGAGAACATCTGCAACATTCAGAGTGGTACATTTGGTCCCACGTTGAAGAACGACCACCCCCGGTACATCGTTCTTATCAAGGCTACATCCCTTCCCATTTCTTTTGCCGCCATATCCAGGGAGAATTTCTGCTCAGACTATGTTGATTCTCCGGGCACAGTTCATTATGCTCAGAGGCTCCGGATATATACATATCTCGACGAGTTTGAAACCCATTCCGACCGTGTAAAACTTGTGCATGGCCTATTCGTGTACGGGGTTGACATCGTTGGCGTTTTGGCCAGGTTTCACTACAGCCCTGATGCTTCACCCAATTTCTTCTTGACTAGCCTTGTGGCTTCCAGGCACACTCCAAGGTCCTCCTCACCGGCTGCGGCTAGGCCACTTGACCTGGCGTAATCTAGATATTTTACTCCTGTAATTATACACATCAATCCTTTGCTCGCTGTTTTATTTTAGACCACATCAATCGAGCATCGACGGCGCCACTTCCGCTGCCCATCCTGCAAGTTCTTGGAAATTTCACGGGGTTGTTGGCGAGGCCGAGCCGAAGGTCGGCCTTCGGCTCGGCCTTCTTTGGAGAGAACGAAGGTGGGTGCGGAGTCGGCAAACGTGAAAGTTCAGCTCTGCTTGACGAGCGGAGGACTTTGCCCGAGCCTCGGCCCTTTGCCGACGGCCGGATCCCTCTTTACTTTCGGTCCCACCGGGCGACGGGCGAAGGGCGGTAAGGGCCGAACATTTCTTTTGGGACACCAGCCGGCTTCGAACCACAGGCCTGTAATACCCGAATAAGTGGTCGAATTAGACCGGTAGTTGGGGGCAACCCACAGCTCTTAAGGAGAGGGGATTTTGGCGGATTCAGCCTGTTTCTGTAAATCGTCTGGGGGCGGGGGCTCGGTTGGCGGATGAGCCGCTAGTCGTGTGGAGGTGCGTCGACGTCGCTCTGCCCGCCGTTGCTGTGCTTTGACTAGCGCTTAAGTATTGCGCTTGGGCCTCCCTCGGCCGATTTGGACCCCAGGAAGTCCGCCAAAGCTCGGCATAATGGCAAATGATACCTATTCGCCGCGCTGATGCATAGACTCGACTTTGAAGCGGACGATCTTCTCGGGCTCTCTTTATCTGGCGTTGTTCTCTTGATCGACTTGAATTTTGGGTGCGAGGGCACCAGAAAAAAGCACACTTAAGCATAGAAAATCAATATAATTTCTCAGTTCTGGTTGACCTGACTTCCGATATCTAACAAAGCTCTAACCAAAAATCTCTCAACCAATCTACCGCTCAGAAATTCCCGCCAAGCTCCCTCAGCCGCTCCCCTTCCCCTCCCTCCGAGCCTTTTGACACCACTTCCACACGGGCTGCACGCAACCCTCTCAAAGAAATCATCCCACCACGCCGGGCTGCGACTCCCAGGTTATCACAGGCGACGCCGAGAAGGCTGCAGTCAAGATTGCCCGGGATGCTCGGAGGAAGGACGGTTACCTGTCCCCACCGCTACCATTGTCCTGCACTTCGCGTCGCTAATGAATGCCAATCGCTAGATTGTGAATTTGTCTGAACGTACTGGAACTGCTAGCTTCTACTTCTGGAGTGCGGTCGCCCACAGGGCCAAGAGCCTCCTCTATGGCAGCTTCTAAATTTACCTTTGCCTCCCTGGATACAAGGTCACTGAACCAGCGTTAGTCTTCCTATGTGTCCTACCCAGAGGAAGTAGCACACACCTTCCAACAACCCAGGCAATGAGTGTGTCGTTCTCCGGCTTGAGGCTACCCAGTTCGTTCCTGGCAAAGAGGTAGTCGCCGTTCTTCATCTCAACGAGATCTACAGGTGTCTCGGTTAGAGATGCAGGGACGAAAGGGGATGGTCGCCTACCTTGGGCCTTTAGTTCATTCTGTTGGCCCTTCGGAATAGACATTCCGCTTTCGCGCTGATCTTCAGCCTCCATCCAAGCCACGCTCGGGATGACCTTGATGACGAAGGTGCGTCCGGGATTGGAGCTGGGATGGAGAGGGTGATACTGGACAGAATAGATTGGCGGAAGGCTCTGATCGCGGTCGGCCAGGGACAAGGGGACAAGATTCTGAGAAGGTTTGGCGGGCATGATGATGGAGGAATAAGTGAAACAGACGCTTGGGCCCACCCTCTGAATATACACTTCGGTTAGGGAGCGAGACGGTCGGAGGCGGGCTGCGACTGGTGACATCAGCGAGAGGACTAGGCTGGACTATTTGCATTTTACTGACCTAACGGTCTGAGACGCCCTAAGATGTCTGAGAAGTATGTATCAGAGAACCGTCTAGAAATGCCGTCTACTCCAAAAGTTAAACATTACTGGTGCAAGGTCGAGCTTCAGGGCAGGAGGAAGCGCGAAGCTATCCTCAAAGCGAAGGTGCGGCCCAAGGATAATTCATAGAATCCACCTGTGGTCGGCGCAGTCTTCTGCCCATCCTTAAAGCTCTCCAACCCCATGCCCGTGTTCCTGCGGTGGCGGAAGCTTACCTTTTGTCAGACTTCGTCGCCCCGAACCCATCGACAGGGCGCGTCTTCGACGCCAACGCGAGTCGTTCGCTTCGCCAATGAGCTCAAGCCTAGCGACGACGGCGGAACAGTCAGTACTACGCCGAAGGTTATACTGACGAAATGAACTTACGGCTGCGCAACAACAGAACGTTGGGTATCCTGGCTTCGTGAGGGCTGGCTTTACCGAGGGGCGAATGTGGTCAGGCGCGTAGACAGCACGACGAGCTCGGGACTGTGAGTGCAGTCGAGTCAAAACGGTGGATAGGAGCGAGTAGAGTGGACTCGCTCACGTCGGGTTGCCGTCGAATTGTCGTCCACGCAGCGGGGGAAATCTTGCGTGTCCTTCATCGCGGTCTGTGAGCTGGTCAGTGTTGCCCGCTGCACAGAAAAGAATTCGCTCACAAGTGTGACAGCGATACTTCACTTCTGTGCTCACAAGCCAGGTGGCGAACGCAAAAAAGACCGGTATACCCGCCTCAAGGGCACCACGGCAGACGACAACCTTCGCATAACAACATTATCAGCCAATCTAATAACACCAACTAGCTTGGGATAACTCACCGGAGGTTGTCATCGTCGTCGCGGTGACGACCATGGGTAAAAAAGAAGGGATGGAGGGAGGGAGGGCTGGCGACCTGCAATTAAAGAAGGGGCGTGCCGTCAGTCCCGCTTGTGCCGGACAGTGTCTAGCAGACGACTCACCTCGAGCTCGTCGTTCTCGTCGTCATCGAGAACGACGACAAAACGAAGACAGGGCGGAATGGTGGAGACGAGGAAAAGGCGGAGGAGATCGATGCCGGATTGGTGTGCGGAACTATTTACTCTTATCTAATCTATCCGGAAGGCAGATAAGGTCGCGTGAATGACGTCATTAAAAGGCTACTTGTGAGAGTTTAGCCGTTCATTGACGTCATTAAAAGAGAGTTGTACGGCCGAGACCTCGGTTCGGTTGCTGCAGTGCCTGGAAAACGACAACCCAGTTGTGTGTCCAGTTATGAGTTATCCACGTCACATTTGTGTGGAGGAAAAACGGCGGGAGCTTGGGCCTGTATGGACAGTTAACCGAATTTCCCCGTGCCGCGAGCAATTGGATACTTTGTCCCTAGTGTCGCGAGCGTCTAAAGAAAGTTTGACGAGCACAAACAGCCGTCGTGACTAGAAGTTTGATAGTCTGCCGCTCTTCTTTCAGGACACACAAAGCAGAGAAAGACTAGTAGGCGCAGAAAATAGTCAGATAAAATTGTGATGTTACAAATTCAATGTTTGACTGTACAGCAGAATCAATCCACCAGACGTCCAAGTCCCCTGCAATCCACGGTCAAGTTGCTCACGCTGAGGAACCATTCGCACTGAATCTCGAACGGATAGTATCAGCCAGCCCCTCCATACTTATAACGCCCAACTTCCACCGGATACCATTCCATGCGCTCAAGATCCTCCAGCGTTGGCTGGAGCGGCAAAGTCAAAATATTGAGAGGCCTGTAAGTGCCAGTGGAGCGGTAAGGTGACCACTGTGCCCGCTCATACTGATACCTCCGACTCGGTCCCGCTGTACAGCCAAGACTCGGAGTCTTCCACTGCCTCTGCAAGAGCGGGGACGCGTCGAGTGGGGAAACCGGGAGCTCCATAAACTTGGTCGTGCTGCGCCGTGACGACGAAGGGGAGGGCGTGATAGGCAATGGGGGCGGTGGCATCTCTGGCGGCGCTTCGGCCTTCTTCTGACCGTCCTCATCCTCCCCACGAGCTGGATTCGCACCATTTCTCGCCGCCCTCGTCGCGCCTCTTTTCTTCAGACTGGCCTGCGTTGAGGGAGGCGGATATATAGGCTTCGACCTTGCCATCTCCACATCCGAAGGTTCACTTGCCGCTGCAATTTCCTCTTCCCTCCTTCTCTTCCTCTCCGACGCCAGCTCCTTCGCCTTCATCTCCTTCCTGATCTCATCCCTCAACATCTCAGCAAATGTCTGGGCATCACCCTGCACCCACGCGTCGAATACGCCCTCCCACTCCCGCGTCCCGACCGGAAAGTCAAGATTGAGGTACACCGCCTTCATAGGTGCAGGAGGAGGATCCTCGTCGATCGAGGGCGAATGGCGGGAAGAATGATTCGGCGTCGTTGATCCCGACCCTGACGCTTCTTCCCTTATCGAAGACCCTGCACAACGCGATCGCACTGCTTTGGCGAACTCGCGTACCATTCTCTTCGTCCCCGGTATCCGGAGACTCGTCCCAACCACCAAGATAAAATCAGCTCCCCCACGTCCCTTCCCCTTCGATGATCCTATGAGTAGACTGTCCGGGGGTCGGGTCGCGACCCGCTGACCCCGGGCCGACCCTGACCCGACCCTGAGGGTCAGGGCCAAGGGTCGGGTGATGTCTGGTCGACCCGGCCCTCCTGGCCCTGGGCCGACCCGGGGTCGACCCTGACCCTACTACCCCCACATATTTGGCTCTATATGTGACTTTATCAGTGCATATGAGATAAACTTTGACCTTCATATACATACTATTCCATAAGTAATTGATTCCCTCTATAATGTGATTTAATTTTAGCTGTATTGAGTGTGATACAGGTGATATAACAGGTGGTAATATGCCTGCTAGATTTTGCTGCTATAGTGTGAGGCTGTTTATGAGCTTGGATGGATGTGTAGTATAGTGAGACTAGTATAGTTAGATAGAGCTAACTTAAGGGTACAAAATGATATAAAAATTTTATGAAAATTTCGAAGTCTGAAAAATTGCCCAGGGTCAAGGGCCGACCCGGGGTCAGCAGGGTCGGGCCAAGGGTCAACCCTCTCCGACCCGGCCCTGGAGGGTCAGGGTCAGGGTCAGCAAAAAAGTGCCGACCCTGGCCCGACCCGACCCTCGGACAGTCTACCTATGAGATCCTTCTGCACTACGTTCCCAATACCTTCCCCGTTGTTATGCGCTTCGTTATAGAGTACCACGCTTGGACGCAGTTTGCCAATCCCTCTGGCTCGCTTACCAACCGTCGCCCGGGCGCGCTCAAGGTTGGTGCACTCTGGACAATGGGGCGGCTGTCCCGCATTCAGCGAAGGTAGATAGTCCTGAAGCGGAAATGAATGGCTGCATATTTGGCAATGCATCATCTGCAAAGTTCCATGGAGGGGGATGCATCGTGGAGTCTCGGCGGTAGGCGTAGAAGACGCCGGAGGTTGCTGCCCCTCGAGGTTCCGATCCCCCGCGGTGTCCTCTTTGTTCGCCTTGTTTTTCCTCCCCTGAGTCTTTTTGCTTCGTATATCAGGAACGCCAAATGAGAGACCACACTTCTGCTCTATGGCATCGATGTTTTGTGTATAGACCCGCAGCAGTCGCCCGCGATCATCGAGGGCACGGAGGAGCTGGTGGAACGCCGTCGGTTCTGCGTTCTGCGACATGTCTGACAACCGGGCCATCATCTGGCAGAAGAGGGAGGTAGTGTGCTCTGACTGCAGCAGCGTGAGCTTCCTGTAGGAGCCGTAAGAGAGGGTGGCTCACGTTGAAGACCGACGCATCGAAGAGGTCCTTCCCTGAGCCCAGCGCCTCTCTGGGGTGGTCTCGCTTCAGGGTTTTGAAAAGGCCGGCTGCTGAGCGGAAGTCGGGAATCCCCGCCTGCACGGATATCCCAGCACCTGGGCGAACAGCAATCTGGGGGTTCAGAGCCGGGGGGACGGCACCGTGAGGATGCCACGCACCACAAATCACGACAATTCGCTTCGCTTTGAGTACCGCCTGGACCACTTTCGCCAACCCTGCTTTTCTATCTGCTGGCTCTGCCAAGAACGGTGGTGTCTGTGGGATGTGAGTTTCCTCCTCTAGGGGCAGAAAGACCGTCATGGTGGTCGGGGCGGGCCAATGGCGTTGAGAGCGGTGAGAGTTTGTGGTCGCTGAGAGAGGAATGGGTCTCATTTCGCTTGAGCCTTGCTGGCTACCGTATTCCATGTGGCGCAGGGCGCGAAAATGTCCGCGGCTTCGCTTCGGCAATCCAACAACCGAAATATCAAGATTTACATACCCAAGGTCAGTGGGCGCTTATGTTCCCATGGGCCATATGAGGTACGCAGTACACTGAAGTCGATATCATAACCATTGAAGGCCAAAGGTGTGAGCCTGCGGACAACACTCAATATGATGCGTATACATGCTCAAAATTCGACAAGGAAAATTATTTCAACACGTTGGAATCGTATTTAATTGGTTTTTTGACAAGCCCGCCTACCAGCCGTGTACTGTTGCTCGAAGTGTTTGCGCTGGTAAAAGACACGCATTTGAAGTTGCTTTATGGCGGCCTTAGCCCTTGAACGATCCATATGCGCAGCACGTAAATCGTCTGCAAATACAGAATTAGCATCATGAAGATCAGTACTGATGCGAGAACTTATGAGACGTACTAATCTTGGCGTGGATATCCTCTAGAAGTGAATGGAAAAGTTGCAAACCGCTTTCTCCATGCGGAGCCTCTGACGTTAACAAGTCCGAGGGCTTCAACAGCCTTGCTCTTTCGAGATCCACATACGCCTTGACATTACTGGTGGCAAGGGCGAGAACCGAGATGTAGAACTTCATCTCGGTATAGTCGGTATCATCAGTGACCGCGAAGAGGGTTTGACTCTCGACGCCCTTCCGAGGTTGGAGCAGTTGGTTGAGTAAACCCGAGAGTGGAGCAGGGTCGCGGTACGATTTCTGGAGGAGGGTTAACTCTTAAGCTCGCCGGATAGTAAGTGATTGGCTTACCTCTGTAATTGAGCTTGGAGAGTATCGAGCAATGATGCTATATGCAACGAACCGGGCAATGCGCAAGGTCGCGCCATTGCCGCCTGAAAGGAGAGAAAGTAATGCTGCCTTATTGACGGGTTGGTATCCCTCTGCTAACGCTGAAAGCCGTGCCGCAACGACGCTCTCCTGTATCGCGATAAGTACAGATACCAACTCGAGGCGATGAAATCAACACTAACCGCCTTCCTGTCGAATCCGTTAACGGGACACACCGCTCGGCAGACACCGTCAAGCGCAACCATTACTTCGCGACGCAAGTCAGAGCTTGTAGTGGAGTCCATTCCCAAGGAAATCAAAGCTACAACGAGGTCGGGGATCTCTTCAGCAGCAAGGCGTCTGGAACTGTGGAAGAAGTCAGAACCAAGCTGATCGTATACGAATGGTTACGGACCTGGCAGCTCGGTGAATTAAAGCAACGAGGCGATACAGAACTTCCCCTCGTTTAGATGCGTCAGTTCGCGCAAACGGCCCGCAATGCTCGAAATCTAAACCGTTTGATTGAAGCCGCTCTGGAGAGGCGCTCAGCTCAAGGAGTGAGCCAATAACGAAGCGGGTTGGGACAGGGCATTTCATCTTGTCTGAGGGTGAGGGCTCTAATAAGTCCAGAGCTACTGCGAAGGCAACCCTAGAGAGTGGAGAGCCTAGTAGCCAAGGAGTCGACGCTGCTGGAATGTCAGAATCGCACAGAATCCACTTCAATCATGTACGCTGGAGACCACCTACCAAGGGTACATAAATCACTCATGATCTCCGGTTGGTCAGCTGCAGTCAGCTTGGACAGAGTGCCAGATTTGAGAATAAGCGTGGCGCATGCAAAATCTTTGAGCGAGGATTTGGTAAGTCAAACAGAAGTAAAGGAGCGCGGGCATACCTTGCTTTTTCATAGCTTGGGCCAACATACACAGAGTACCACTGTTACCGGGGGAGGCAAAGAAGCGTACGAACGACTCCTCGTCGACGGCCATCGAATCCTCGGTTACAGTAGCCCACAGTGGTACCCCGTATTGCAGCTTCTCAGCTAGCCTCTCTTCTTCCTCCTTCGCCTCGAAGTCCTCTCTGAGAATGCCGTTGATCTCATTGCCAGCCTCCTTGTCAGATCCAAAGAGATCCTCTAGGTCTTTCTTGGAGAAGAGATGGCGTGGTTGGTTCTCCCTTTCGTCGTCATCAAGCTCCTCATCCTTGACTTCAAGGCTCATTTCTTCGAGCAAAAGCCGTCTACCCAAGCTCAATTCCGCTCTCAGTAGTGCAGCTGACCCTCCGCCCTTCTTTTCAGCCAGCGCCTGTTCTCTGAGGAGCTGCTGTATAGGGTTTACAGATTTCCGTGGCTTCCGCGTGGGCGAAGGAGCTGACCTGCGGAGGGTCGGAGAACCGGCGCTAAGTGAGGTGTGCTGGCGGGTAGAGCGTCGGACTTGGGGCTCAGGTGCAGCACTTGACCTAGGATGCGATGGATAGGGAACAGCAATATCCATCTCATGTTCTCGAGCTTTGATCTCCTCGATGACAAAAGCCGTCTTGGCTGCCGGATCTAGACCGACGGGTGTCGCTGGTACAGCTGGAATATCGTCTGAAGCCCTGCCCGTATAAGGCGCGGTCAAGGTGCGGCTTGAAGCAAAGAACGATCCCGTAGGTTCGAAGCCATTGCCCCGCATACTCGGTTCGGTCAACGGCTCTTGGTCAACTTCCATTGGTTCTCGGGTGTGCTTGGCCTGCGTATATCGAATTGGTCAGTGCGTCCCTTCAGAAGGCCAAAGCCCTTTAGAAGTCCGGTACTGACTAGGGTCGACAGGGCTGGTTTGCTCTCCAAGTGTTTCTTCGTGACACCTGAGGAGGACTTGACAGAGTCAGAACGACCTTCCACACGCTCAAACGGTACTCGGCCGAGATTTACGGACCTCGGCAATCCACACCCGACCTATCCCCGTGCAAGAGGTTCAGCCGGCCCACAAAAATATCTCAAGAGTCTCAACAGCAAGAGGAATGCTTACGTTGCAATATGCCAGTAACAGGCAGGTTGGTAGAAGTATTCATGCCTCAGGCCTCAGGGTTGATATAATAGAATAGTAGCTCATAATTCTGCATATTGGGGCGGCGTCACAAGAAGCTCGGCCGAGAGTCACGGACTTGAAGAAGCTCGGCTGAGAGTCACGGACATCGGCAATCCACACCCGAGATATCAAGGTTACCGGAGGACCGAGGTTAGATTTCTTACCTCACGGGCGCTTATGTTCCCATCATAATAAAGTACAGGAGCCCAAAGATATGGTCCCCGCATAAGTCTATCATAACCATTGAGGGACAAAGCTCTGCACAGTTGCCCGAGTTGCACAAGGAGTGCTCGGCTGAGGCTTACTGACCTCGGCAGTCTACGCCCGAGCTATTCCTCATCCGAGAGGTTCGGGCCTTGCACAATCTCTTAATAGCAGAAGCCATGCTTACGGTGAAATATGCCAGTATCAGACAGAGGAGGTTGGTAGATATATTAAGGGTTGATATAATGCAATATTTGTTCATAATTCTGCATATTGGGGCATTGGCCATTGTAGCATCGAACGCGAAGCCTCCAGCGAAACAATTCCGAGTGCATGATATCGTATGGCATCGACCACGGGCTTGAAGGCGTGATCTTCCAGTTCCAAGCATACTTTGCGACGCCAGGATCATCGAAGGTCTTCCTCCACATAGCCGGGCAGTAAGGACCGCAGGGCCTTGACCAGTGATTGTTGCTTGAACGAACGTCGAAACCTTCTTCCAAAAGCCTTGCCCTGTCCGCGGGTGAGGCACCTTCTACTAGTAAAGCTTCACCTCCAAAGTTAAGGCGAGGATAGATTGTGAAGACTGTGTTGTGAGTTATTCCGACCATGTCAGCGGTAGACGGTGCTTCCAAGAGGACGCGAAGCGCGGTGGAATGACCCACGAAGACCGATATACGTTGCTGTCCAGAAGTATTAGCCTTAGCAATATCGAGTGGGTTTAGGACCTACCGTTCGGCCTCCATCAAACTTGGTGTACACCTCGACCCGGCTAGCAACCCTCCGGTATCTTGAGGGAGGGTTGTAGACCACCGATGAATATCCAATTCGTCCAAGCATCCAGTTGAACTCGTCGCCTTGATTATTGTCCACGATGATCTCGATGTCAGATCGATGTACCTCACGACTGGTCCAGTCCGTTCGCAGCAGGTCGCGGACTGGTGCTCCAGTAATGACCCCTTTCTCTATAGCGAGTATGCGGAAGAATTCGTCCTGATCATTGGTGCTGGGGATGAACGGAAGTATGAGGTCTCTGATGCGAGTTTTGAATTCATTTGCCACAATTTGAGACCCTGGCTCCGGCCAATGCCTCATCGCCCCAAGAGAAGACCATGGCATATGTCGAGCTATAATGGAAAGCAGCTCATATTGGTAGATGGTCGCGAAGGCTGGGGATAAAGAGGAGGGTGGGGGCACATCAGTCGACATGTGAGGTGGATAAAGCGAAGCCACGGGTGGGTAAAACTAAGCTACGTCTAAGCGACACCCCAAACAGGGTACAGATCACCGGTTTCCTCAAGTGGCTTTATCAGCGGTTCATTGGAGACCACAAAACTTTCCAGGTAGCTAAAAGGGATTTGTTCAACGTGAGTCATGAGGGGCATATCAAAAAAGACCAACGATCACGCCTACTTATAGACCAGAAATTCGACAAAGAACTTGTCTGATTCCAGCACGTCAGTAACTGTCCCATTGCGCTTCGACTTGGAGACGACGAGATTGCCGATCTGGGTCCAGGTGCCATCGCCTTGTTTGAAAGAGTCGTAGCGCATGTTCCGGGGGCCAGATGTTTGCCGAGTTTTCTGGTACAATAGTGATCATCAGGACCAGATTTATATCCAGGACGGCCGACGGCACTTACTGCCTTCTCAAGGCTGAAGATTGACCAGTGATAGCGCTGCTGACGATCCAAATGAAAGGGGAACTGCCGAACACATACGCCAAAATTGACCAAGGGCTGTACTCCAGATGCAGCGACCGGTTCATGTTCGATGTAGCGGTCGACGTAAAGATCAACGCAACGTGGGTTCTCCTCGAAGCCTGGATGGATAGCAACCGAAACGAGATGGGTCTCTGAGCAATGGCTTCCAATTACACAACATTTAACCGTTTGGAACAACCCCTTCTACCAGGACATTTGCGTCACCTGCATGTGGCCCAGGGAAGTGAAATGAACATACGGATCGCCCTTCGTCCATGCGTTCGGATATTTTCACGACTTCGCTGTCGGTGTACCTTGCTGCGAGAAGTTCCATGGATGGCTATACCGGAAATTGGGAGAGAGGAGAAGGGAGCAGGAAGGGGTTAGGCAAGCAGAACTGTAGAAGTAAACCCCCACAACGACATCATTCCATTGATCAATGATCCGGTGCTGCAAACTCTTGCAAACTTCAATTGATGATGCGGCAGGGTAGGGTTGCGTGTTTAACGGGCGTTTATTTACAAAGTGTTTATTACAAGTGTATTTTACAGTAAGTTACAAGTTATATGCCGACCCCAGTTTTCTGGGGTGTAACTTTTTGTAATTATATTAGCCCGATAGAGTACCGGCGCGAGGGGCACCGGTGGGGCCATCTTTGATATGAACGATGGAAAGGGTGAGGAATGGACGGGTACGATGGAAAGCCTGGTGAGCAATGAACGGGTACAGACGACTTGCTCAGACTTAACCATAACCACTTCAAATTCAGGGCCTTGGACGTGCGCCTGACGATTTTGTGAGTTCATTGGGACCGATCTCAGAACCCTAGTAGCTATGTCTTCGCATTCGGGGGTTCGGGCGCATAGAATATAAACTGGGACTCGACGCTTTCAAAATGCACCCCCCATTACTGTTCCAACTTCTACCCAATGACTACAGCTACTGTATCCCCCATCGACCTCGCTTCCTGGCGCAATGCTGGCCATAAGTTCAGCGACGTGCCCGAATCCGTCAAGGACGCCATCAGGCGCTTAACTGCCATTCCCGTTGATGTCCCAGGTCAGTCTTATCGAATCGCCTCTATGCGAAAGATGCCCATTCTCACACCGCAATTCCAGGGGACCTTATCCCTGATCCTAACTTGTCTGTCCTCGACTTCGCAAACATTACTCTCCCCCCTCTTCGCGACACCACGTACAAGTCTGCTGGGCAGAACTTTGAGTTCTTCTCGCAGGATTGGCCCACGGACGATGCCTCGGAGATGCTGGATGCTCTTCCCGTCCCCCTCGAGGTGTCGTTGCGAGACTCTTGACCGACATAGGTCAGAGCTTCCTCGACGGGGCAAACTCCCTCAAGGTCCCGATGTCGGACGCATTGCGTCTTCCACTCTGGTCAGCCTCGTTCTGGAGTAAAGTCCACCTGGAACTCGCACCTCTCAAGCAGAAGTGGGCTGATGGAATCGCCTGGCTCCAAAGCCCTGATCTCTCCCCATGGGCTCACGTCGTCGAGCCTCTATTCCGGTAAGCATTCCATGAACAACTGTAAATTGAATGTTACAACTCACTTTAATTGTAGCTCACTTGCTAGCCTTTCGTGGAGCGGGTACATCTCGGCGGGAGGTCCCTTTGGTCTTGTGCGCTTCCCCAAGTCTATCCTTCCCGCATACCTCTCCAAGGAATGGCTCACAGACGAGCACGTCGACCAAATGATCTGCTCCTTGACGGAGAATCTTCAAGATCGCTCGACGCTCCTTGTTGACACGGTTTACTCTCGCCTCATCTCCCGAGCGTATGAAACCAAGACTTACCAGCCATCGAACCCAAACGACGTCCTCTCCCGCTTTGGCTCGAAGATTTCGGAGGCTTCTGGTCTCGGCGGCATCTTCCATAGCCACGGTAACCATTGGGTTGCGGCTGTTGTGATTCCGTCGGAGGGTCGAATCTTGTTTGGCGATCCTGCTGGTGGCAAACCTGATCCCAGCATCGCCGAACCGTTGGTTTGGTTCTGTCAACAGAACGACCTTCACACTCCTCCCATCGACGAGTTCATCTACGAGACTCTTCCCTGCCCCATCCAGGACCTTAGCATCGATTCTTGGAACTGCGCTATCTTTTCCCAGAATGCGTTGGCCCATTATCTCTGCTCTGCCGAAACACCGCTCCTTGAAAAAACCGATCGAAGGGGGTTCGGCGACGCTGCAAGGCTTTCATTTCTGAGCGATATCCTCAAAGATTACAACATGTCCAAGGTGAATTCCATCCTCGTTCTAATCTATGATTCAAACTGACCTGCTTTATAGCCAATTCTCAGTGTTTCGGCCCTCCCCGTCCAACGCGCTGATCTCAACCGTTTCTTGGAGTCGAAGACCGCCATCCACACCTCCCGGGAGTCCCAAGATGCTATCACCAAGATACGCCTCCCAGCTGCTGTGCCATCCTCGAAGAAGAAGTCAGCCAAGTCCACCGTCAAGAAACCAACCCAGTCGTGCCTTGCCCCAATTTTCCAGATCCCCCCTCTGCCCCAGCCATCGATTTCGAGCGTCCCACCATCCTCAACGAAACGTGTAAGTTGTAAAATGGCTTCTCTTAATCTCAATGCTCACTGTGTCTTTAGAAACTCGAGGATATCACCAACACTGTCCACCTCGCTTCGTTCACCCACAACAACTCTCTCGACATATCACTCGGCGATTCAGATAGCGACTCGGACGACGATACCCAGTGCGAGAACCCCCAGAAACGTGGTCGCCCTTCCCTCGACTACCTTGACCAGCTCACAGTCGAATTGCCTCGAGAACACGGCCGACCGAGGACTCACCGCTGCATAGGCAACGGATGCCAAATCAAGTGGAGGCCCCGCACCGCTGCCCGAGTCCTCGCTCATTCCAAGAAGTGCCTGCTCTTGACACCAGAGCTGAGGCTGCTCGCCGCAAGGCAGAGCGCTGATCTAGCACCTGGGTCCCTCGTTGCTTCCGATCAAGCACGACTGAAGCTGTCCCAATCGTCGTCCCCCGCTTCGTTGTCTACTCCCCTCACTTCGTCATCCAGCATCTCCTCGGTCTCATCAGAAACAACACTATCCTCCAATCTCAACGACGGGTTCAACTGGGGTCCTCGAGGCAACAAGCAAATACAGCACACCGCAGATCACATCGTCGTCAAGCTCTTCTGCGCCGCCCGAATTCCTCCAGCCGTCGCCGATCTGCCTGAATGGAAGGAATTATTCCGAGTCTTCAGTCGGACGTACGTTCCAGCATCCCGCACGAAGCTCTTCGACTCGCAGATTCAATCTGAGGAAGCCTTCGTCAAGAAGCAGAACATCGCTCTTCTCAAGAAGGAGAAACGCCTCAGCCTTTCGTTTGACGGTGGATCGATTCGAAACGGTGGTTCCGTGTACACCGTCCACGCCACAACTCAAGCTAAGCGGGTGGTCTTGCTCGAGGGCCAAGAGTGTACCGATGTGTCGCACACAGGAGAATGGATCGCCGAGTTGGTTCTTCGGGTGAGCGGGTTTCCTTCTCTATGCTGCGAAGCTACTGACAACAACAAACAGGTCATTGACGAGATTGGTCGTCATCGATTTTCAGCTGTCTCGTCAGACAACACTGGCAATACGCGTGTTGCACGGGAGAAGCTCACCGAGCAGCTTCCCCAAGTCCTTAACCTGCCCGACCCTATCCATCACCTCAACAACACCTGCAAAGACTTGTGCGCCCTCGAGTACTTCAAACCAGTAAGTTTTCCATCTTTAGTGCTTTGTGTGGTGTACTGACAGTTTCGCAGGTTCTTACCATCGTACAGGGCACCGTAAAGCACTTCAAGCACTCGAACATCGGGAAGGAGAAATTGCGAAAGGAGCGAGTGAAGCAAGGGCTCGGGGCGGGGTTGGAGAGTGCGGGAAAGACGAGGTTTGCCTCGCGGATCTGGTGTGCTGTTTCCCTGCAGCGCAACCTACCTGCTCTCGAGGTTCTCTGTACGAACGATGAGATCACAATCCCGGTATGTTGCCGTCCTTCTACTATTTCATAAATTTCCTCACCTTGTTTCTAGGACTACCATCGCTACTTCATCAAGAACACCCCGGCCAGTCTCCAGTTCCAGATCCATCTCACGCAATTTATTGCTGTGTGCGACGGTCTCGCTCGCGGCATCCAATGTCTCGAGGCCGTTTCGATTACACCTGCCGACATCCAGCTCTACTGGATTGCCATCGTGTTCCGGATCAAGCGCGCTCTGGAGACTTGTCAGCTTCCCGACTCGGTTGCCCAGGACATTCGGCGGATTATCAACAAGCGATGGCGACAGTTCTTCATCGAGGGCCCCACCAACGTCCATCTCACTGCCTTCTATCTTCACCCTGGTAAGTCACTACTTCAATTAGTACATCCTCGCTCAACGAGACTGACTATTATCCAGATTTTGTACGCTCCGATATTTTGCGCCAACCCAATGCCCTCGCTTTCACAATCCAGCTTCCGGCAGCAAAGGACGCCCCAGCCACTGTTCCACCCGGTATCGCGAACCCCCGGACGTTCTCCGAGGTGGGGAAATATCTCCACCACCTTCTCGTCATCGAAGTCAACCATGGAAGCGACGACTTCCTTCGTCAATGGAAAGACAAGCCCGCAACCCTTATCAAGTTGTTTAAGGCCCAATTCACGGCATATGCGCAACGAACATTCCCCTTCGCTCTCGGGCTGGGCCCCGGGCAGACGCCCCTCGAGTACTGGAGCACATTTGAAGGTTCTGCTAACGGCGGTATTCTCGCGGTGCGTCCTTCGACATCTCTTACCTGGTTTCCGGACTCATATCTCAATAGGCTCTTGCAATCAAATTGTTCTCTGCCGTCCCTCATTCCATGGCAGACGAACGCACCATGTCATCGATCACTATGCTCAACACAGCTCAACGCTCTCGACAGAAGGTCGACACTGTCATCGCCATGACAAGGATCCGCAGCTACTACCAAGCTGAGAAATCAATCAAGGTGCGCTGATTCATAACATTTTGCTTTCCAGCTCTTACCTTCTACTATCCAACAGCTGCGCCGTTCTGCCCGCCCTCACCCTGTCATTCGGTTCTTTGACGTGAAGCGTCTCCGACGCGGCTTGGACGATGACGAGCGAGATGAAGACGTGAACTACGACGAGTCGGACGACGAAGATTTCGTTCCGCCCAATACCAGCACAACGAGCATGACTCCAGAAGTGAAGGCCTCCGTAGAGCTTGACTCCGACACTGTGCTTCCCGAAGATTCCGACACTAGCGAGTTCAATCTTGCAAGCCTCGATGTCCAGGAGCTTCTCGCGGATGGACCGATACCTCGGGGACGCATTCCATTACCAGCTGTTGCGACGAAAGCTGACTTGAAGTGTGACGAAGAGGAGGATGACGGTTCCTTTGACTTGGGTGGTTGGGTCTAGGACGTAAGTATACCTTTCCCTTTGTTTCTCTAGCTTCAAAGTCCTTCCCATCCCTTCCCGTGCTTCCCTCTACCCCGCCCGCTTTCGTTTATCTGTATTTTTGCTTCGCCGAGCAGGTCACGTGACAAATCGAAATTTTGTAATTTACCCTGAAATTTACTATATTTGCCCATCCCCGAAAAATTGGACCTGTAAGTTACTATATATATGCCCTGGGTCGAATTATACACGCAACCCTACGGCAGGGCGCCTAGCCGAGGCTTGACCTGGCTTGACGCCATACGGGACATCTGATAGTACTATCATACGCCTCCATGTTGAACCACCGCCATCTCCTCGACACGACCGTCGACACCCTTGACAAGGCTGCAGGGAAAGGTACTTACCCAAACTCCTTGTCATGACTCAGCACTCACAACGGTTTTAAGATGCACAACGCAGCGGTGGAATACCAGAATGCGTTGTACGCAGCATTCTCCACCCTCTGGATATTCGCGAAGCTGCTCGTGTTGGTCAAATAAATCGCCAATGCTACTTCCAGTACAAAGCCGAGATGCGCTTTCGCATCGACAAGTGCTTTGCTCGGTTTGACCTCGACCCCGTGCTCGTGCTCAACTTCCTTCGCCAGAATGAAGCAATAGTCTCTGGCTCAGCGGCTTTGTCCATTATAACTCCCGGAAGATTCCAACCAGGCGACCTCGATATATATGTGCCGCGAGGTACCCTGGCTGAGGCAGACGCCTTCTTCACATCTAAAACGCCTTATGTGGACAAATCGGACAATATAACGGCCTGGTCGCGCTACAAGACAGACACCGAAAGCTGCGCCAACGAGGAAGGTGAGCGGGTTCAGTGAATATAGGCATTGGTGGCATGCTGAAGTGCCCAAGGAATAAGCAAAGTCAGATTCTACAGGAACGGGTTATCACCGCGAGTCGCGACTTGTCAATGTCATCGAGACACACCTCAAATCAGCGCCTACCGCTGTGCTCATGTTTCATTCGACTCCTGTCATGAACTTCTTTACATGGAATACGGTCGTTTCGGCCTATCCCCTGTTCACACTAAATGGTTGGGGTTTGGTGAATGGTAACTTTCGAGAATATCCCTCGAGTGTGGAGCTGTGCTTGATGAAGTACAGAGGCCGGGGCTTCTCGTTTTATGAATCTGGATGCCAGGCTCGTGGAGAGGTTAGGTGTCGGTTCGATGAGTACTGCGGTCGCACTGAGCGGGCTATGAGCGATAGAAGCACCATGAAGGTATCGTTTCACGAAGGGTTCGGGCAGAAGGCGGACCCGATAGACGAGCGATTGAAGTGGAGACTGGCGTCTCGCACAGAATGCGCCAACAGAGACACTTGGAAACCTTCATCGGGCTTGGTACAATCTGGCATGGACGGTGAAGTTATCGGTGAGTGGAGAAGGTGGGCCGGAGCAAGGATCAAGCACTCACCAACATATTTTGGCCGACAGGAAAATTCCACGGGCAGAGCGTCGGTCAAATTTCCGGACGGGTGTGATGACGGCCCAACGGTACGCGGGGAAATGCATTACTTATTTTCTTGTAACTCAACCGAGGAGGTGACTTAGTTGACTACTTTATCTTCGTTGGCCACTTACCCTCATGCGCAATGTCATCCTCTGTTTGAGGTTTATGAATATTGAAGGACGAAGAAGTACATGCGGAACAGTGGCTTTTCGGTGGGCAAAGATTTCATTTCGAGCCCACCAAGGCCGTAACATATGTGTGTCGGTGAACATTAAGAGTTTCACAATGCGGGAAACAGCATGGGCACCAGAGGTCAAGGCCATTCTCCATGATTTCTATAGCCATATTAAAATAACCAAGGCTCCTCGATCTATCCGCGAGTTTGCATAGACCCTCGACAGAGGTGCACCATTGAAACGCCGCAATGACATAGGCCTCGCCGGTGTGCATGGTATGCATGGGCTCCAGGGATTCCATCGGGTTTCTCCTTCCACTACGAACGTTGCTGTTGGCGCAGGCGGTGCATCGGTGACCAGTATTGGCATTAGCATTGAGCGTATACGCGATCGGTTGAAACCATATGCGTTCTTGACACTCCTTGTCCCATTTCTGCCGAATTCGCAGATACCTGCTAGTCACTTGGACGTGAGCTCCAATTGCTTGACGGACTAACAGCTTCCATCCATTCTCGTCAGCTGGAGCCGAGACGACCATACTGTCGATATGGGATGGGCAAGTCCCCCAGATCTATTTTTCTCTTTAGTATCTTTGTCGAACTGCAAGGAGAAACATTGTAGCTTGCCTCTATATCTGCAAGATACCCACTGGCCGCGCTGTCGTCACTCCTCCCCCCTTCAGGTGAGCTTCCACCTGGTCGATATAGCCCAAGGAAAGAGAGGATATTCAGGAGGGTTAAAGGGAACATTGTAACGTTGTCACAATCGTGCCCCCCCAATATATAGTCCTATGGAGTATAAAGCACGCGAGCAACTGTCAACATGTCACGCCGTTTCCAGAATCCAGAATATCAATCTTGTCTAAACCCGGATAGGTTCCCTGCCGTCCCTGAAGTTTGAACCCTTACTAACTTGATGCTCCTCAGGGTCCACTGAGAACACTGCCCCACGACATTTCAGAGGAACAGAGGATGCAAGCAACGATGACCACGCCGTGATCAACCCGACTCACAAGGCGACCGTAGGCGCATTCTGTTCAAGAGTACGAGAGGAGTGGATCAACAGCGGCGGCCTGTGAATGAACTTGTAAAGGATGGAATCCTACCCATAGTGACGTGCGCTCGAGCAGGGGTATGTGCGCAGCACCCAGGAGGACGAGGCGGTCCAATCTTACCAACACTCGAAGAAACTGGTGAGCTGCTATCCTTCGTTAAAACGGCGGATCCTAACAAATATTACAGAAAATTCGTAGATTCTTCCAGTAATCAGGTTGTGGACGAGGGTGGGCTGTGAAGGGTATAAGCGTGCCGGGGGGGATGGCTAGTCCGATAGGCCGGGACTCGAGAAGGGCATAGCCGGATGAGCCGGGACTCGAGAAGGGGTGCGGGCATAAGTTAAAGTAGCCGGATGAGCCGTTGTGTGGCATGGACTCCCACATGTTGCCTACTGAAGAACAGCGCACTTTTATTGTCAGGGAACTTAACATGTCCTTGGAGGTGCACCGTGGTCGACGACCTCCAAGCTGCCCGGAAATGCCGATGAGGCGGCGAGCGTTCGTGAGATGGCTCATGGAGCGATGGTTCTGCCGGTGGCCGATGGATGTAGAGCTGGCTGCTTTGGGCGTTCTCCCTCAAGAATCGCTCGATCCCGAATACAACCATACTCGTGAAGAGTCGAGGCTGTACGCTCACCACAAGGAAAGAAAGGAGTTGGTACGTTGTGAATGTCTAGTTTGAGCGAACAGGGTGGGGGCTAAACGGCGCATCAGCAAATTCGGGGACTCATTCGCGAGGAAAGGCGCCGACTCATTTGGTGGAGGGTGGAGGAGGCTTGGATAGGCCGAGCAATCGATGAGATGATATCGCAATATATTTAGCCAAGTTTGCATATGATTGCGCTTTTTGGAATCACACCCACCTGTGGCCCTTTGTTACAAGTTCTCCCTTCAGTTGTTCGACGATGGTCGCTCACCAATGGACGGCGCCACCACAGGGAGAGTTCATCGAGGGAAAGCTTCAAGAGTTCATGGACGCGGTGACCAGCAGGAGGAAGGCGCAGATAAGGTTCTTGGTTTGAGAAGATTTCTCTTCTGCCAGAGCTCCTCCTCGGGCCACAGGTTCTCGAAACCGACTACGAGATGACCAAGGAGGAGGCCAGCATCTATACTAAGCAGTTGGAGGCGAAGAAGGGGGTAAGTCATTTATCAGTCTCCGAGAACAACGGTACTCACCTGCGCTTCCTCCAGCAAATCAAAACAGTCTTGCGTTACCGGAGATTGAAGCTGGTGGGGGATGTTGGAGTATCCACCGGGAAGAGAAGTGCAGTGACAAAAGGTACGCAGCACTTTGCGACGTATTCGTAGTCCCCCAGAGCGATATGTGCCCTGGATCGAGGGAAAATGTATCTTATTTCTGAGAGAGCGCAACGAAAGTAGAAAGCAGTTAAAGTATAAGAAAGCCGTGAGCCCAACTCCGAAAGCCACGGTGTGGGCGTAGGACCCGATGAGGTGTCCCGATGCTCTCACACAGCGCTGAAAGACTTGTCGATAAGCGATTAAGGTCCGTGCACGCATCGAAACCAGACTTACCTATAACACCGCGAAAAGGCCTTGCGCCATTCCAATACTGCCACGGCGCAACAACTGCACGATGACACTCATCAACGCTTTCTGAGATACCCCATACCTGACCTTTGCCACAAAGAACTGTATCAGAGCATCAACAAAGACATTGAGGGGCATTGCCAGCATATCATCTTCTGTGGAAGGCAAGGCTCCAACCTGCTCTCCTGCAACGGCGAGGTGGACCGACCAACTCGTTACCGAGGCCTTGTAACTGTCGTACGCCGCTGCTAAGTCCTTCACAGCTTCGAGGCATTTGGATTTGTTTGCGAGATGGACTTCTCTCGCAAAGTCTGCAAGGTTCGTGCAGTTGAAATCCTCAAGGAGCTCTCGGGAGGACTAAGAGGGAAAAGCTTTCAATACGACTCTCTGCCTATTCGTGCTGTAAAAATCTTACTGCTGTGTCAGAGAATATGGAAGAGGCCATAGAAGTCGTGCTGAAACGAATGGCGCGTGGTGACAGTGAAGAGCAAAGGTGCCTTCTTGGGGGAACGCGCAATGCGAACACTCATTGGTGGTTGTTGGCATCACTGACCCATGACAGAGAGCACCCGACACTCCCGGCCCTGACAGAAGGAAAGAAAGGCTTATCATATTAGGATAGATGATGATCATGGAGACGCCTCGCCGGACCCGAATTCAAAGGAGGTCCGAAGGTTGAACGACCCAAGTTTTGCCTCGTCACGATTGTATGCATGCCAAAATTGAAAATTCTCCTCCGTACACATTTGCCAAGTATTTGCGCCCTTTCACTTCACTCCATCAAGTTGACAGTTTCTTACTACTGCGAAGAACCCGGCCTGGAGGTAGTTCAAGGGGCGAATCCCCTTCCCCTTCCTCGCAATCTAGCTCCGTCAGCTCAGACATGTCAGACATATTGTCGAAAAAGGTGGTATGGTGTTGTGCCCCACCTAACCCTTCACTCGCCGCACCCTCCGCACCTTGGCTATCCTTACCACCCTGTGCCGAGTTATCCGCGTCATGCTCCGTCGGCTCAGACTTGTCAGACATATTGTCGAAAAGGGTGGTATGGTGTTGTGCCCCACCTAACCCTTCCCTCGCCGTACCCTCCGCACCTTGGCTCTCCTTCCCACCCTCTGCCGAGTTATCCGCGTCATGTCCTCCTGTCTCAGTCTCCCGCTCTGCCTCAACCTCCGTCGTCCCTGCGGTCGTTTCTCCACCTTTGTCCTCCCGCGGGCCATCCCCTTCCCTGGCGATCGATGTCGTATTAGGCACTTCCTCTCCTGCAACCCTGCGCACTCCTTCTAGAGAAACGGACATGGATGAGTGGGCACCAATCTGCTGCGTAGGGCCGGCTACAGTGGGCTGTCTGTTTGGTTGGCTTGGAGGAGTCGAAAAGGGGTTTGATGCTAGAGGAGTTTGGATGGAGCTTCTGAGAAGCTCAGGCGAAGGGTTCAAAGCCTCGGCCGCATCGGGGGCCGGATTGGCGAACGCAGGAACCAACTCCGTACCCCTTCTTCGAGGAGCGGACACGGAAGGGTGGGAACCAGTCTGCTGCGTATGATCGTGGTTTCCTGGGCCACACTTTCCGATACTAAGAGACTGGAAAGATGGGCAGTGGCTGGCTACAGGATACTGTCTGTTTGGTTGGCGTGAAAGAGTCGAGAAGCTTCCGTATGGGGCCTGAGGTTGGAAGGGGCCTTCAAAAGTCTCAACCGAAGAGTTGGCAGGAACCCAGTGGAAAGCCTCGCCCGCGTTCGGGAAATTACCGAAAGCAGAACGTGAAGTCTCGCCCGCATTCGAGGGCGCCGGATTATCGAACGCCGAAACCTCGACCACATTCGGGGGCTCCGGAATACCGAACGCAGGAACCGAGTGGAAGGGCTGGGCCGCATTCATGGGCGCTGGAGTAGCGAACATCATATCGTAGATTGTGTCGACCTTCTGGCTCAAGTTCCACAAGCATTGCATGTTAATCTCCAGGTTTTTCAAACGGTTGTTCGTGTTTTCCCTGTTGCTGGTCATACCGTACAACTCCGTAAGCATTTGCGCTATCCTGACAGTAGAAAAGAGTCATACCTGGCCTCTGCCCTGCGTGCAGCGATTGCTTCATCCACCTCTCCTTGAAAGGCTACCGAATTTTCCACTGCCTTCTCGAGTTTCGACAACCTCCGTTCCCATTCCTCCCCCACCTCCGTTTGCCTAGAGACACGTTCTTGAAGGGCTTCCAGGCACTCCGTCCGTATCTCCAACTGGCGGAGCCTCATTTCGTACTCCCTTCCCCGCAGATCAATGGCTGCTACTTCACCGCGCAAAGCGGAGATGAGGTTACCCAGTGAAGTTGTTCCTTTAAGAATGTTGGCTACCATCGACCCAAGACCATCGAAATTAGCGATTGACCCTTCGCATCGAGAGAGACGAGTATGGACGCCAACAGCTGCGTTCAGCTTCTCCAGCTTCTCCTCAAGATCTTGGGATGCCCCTAAATTCGACTCGAATTGGGCCAGGCGGTCTTCAACTTCAGTCAACTGCTCCTCCAGCTTTGAAACCTGAGTTCGCATCAACACATGGTTCGATTCAAGGGAAGAGAATCGTCCTTGAGCGTGGGATGCGTCTGCCTTAGCTTTGGCCATAGCAGCTTCCACCTTTTCGCAGCTTTCCCCCATCTTTACGCAGCGTGTCTCCACCTTTTCGCAGCGCGCCTCAACCTTTACTAGGCGTTCCCCCGTGCACTTCTCCACCTTTTCGACGTCACTTCGTATGCTTGCGGTAATCGCGTCGTGGCTTTGATGGTGGGCTTTAGCTGCGGTCGAGGCCAACTGCACGTCGGTCGTGAGCGTTTTAACATCTTGGCCGAGGCCGTCCAACCGGTTCCTGGCACAAAGCAAGTCGGCTTTGACTTCCGAAGTGGCGCCGATGTTCTTCTCTAATTTGATGGAGATTTGTCCATTCTCGACGCTCATAGCTTTAAGCTGGTCCGACAGGACTTCGACCTCCTTCAACTGCTGGAGTTTGAGCTTGGACTCTTGTGCAAAGTTGTCCAGCCTTCTTTCTTTCGCCTCCATCGCCATTGTCCCTTTCTCGACATCGATTTGGAGAGTCCGGAACTCCTCGCGGAAGCGGTTGAGGGATTCGACGTTTCGGTTGAGGGTATTAAATGACCCCTGCAACTCAAAGAAACGGGAGTTGAAAGTCGAAATTCGCTCTCTAAGAACCAGAGCTGTTTCAGTGTCGGCAAGTGAGTCGGGTAAAGCGGCGTCTTTGGCGGGCGGGCGATTCGCCTCTGTTGATGTTTTGTCGAGGGCTTCAATGGCAGCAGGATCCACTTGTTCATCTTTTTGAGACTCCCTCGGTCTGGCGACGTCGCCATTTCCGTTAACCTAAAGTAGGCCCCTATCAGTCGTTTACGAATCTCCCGCAAAGCTAGAAACGTACCGTGGAAAGGCCTGCCTTCAGAGATAGTCCAGTCGAGCGCGTCCCCGAAACCAAGTAGCGATTTTCTGGAGTGTGGGGGAGAGATACACTCGTCACGTCCGTCGATGAGGAGGTGTGAGGTGGAGTGCGAGAGACGCCGGAAATGGGAGGAACGTTCGGCACGTCCGTCGATGCTGAAGTGGAGGCAGAAGGAGCGTCCTCTTCAAGAATGTTGTCATGAACCGCTGTTGACCGGGAGGGCTTCGCGATCAAGGGACCGACAGTGACGCCGCTCGGTTTAGAGGGTCCCAGACTAGCCACGCCAACCTTAAATAGCTGGTAAACATTTATTCTGAGGTGCACCAGCGATACTCCTACCATGTGTGTTACCCCCGGCGCCGCTGCCCCTTCCTCAGCCTGCTCGAGTTGGATCGGTGTCGATGAGGAGGTGTGAGGTGGAGTGCGAGAGACGCCGGAAATGGGAGGAATGTTCGGCACGTCCGTCGATGCTGAAGCGGAGGCAGAAGGAGCGTCCTCTTCAAGAATGTTGTCATGAACCGCTGTTGACCGGGAGGGCTTCGCGATCAAGGGACCGACAGTGACGCCGCTCGGTTTAGAGGGTCCCAGACTAGCCGCGCCAACCTTAAATAGCTGGTAAACATTTATTCTGAGGTGCACCAGCGATACTCCTACCGTGTGTGTTACCCCCGGCGCCGCTGCCCCTTCCTCAGCCTGCCCGAGTTGGTTCGGTGTTTTTGCTCCCGACTTCTCGCATCTGACCTTCGTCCTTTTACAGGGCAGGCATGCATTATGCGGTCTTTCGTAATCGCACGTCCGACCACTCTTGCGACAGGCTTTGCAGTAGTGATTATAAATTCCGGGACGTGTCACCTTTTTCGAGACGACGGGGAGAGCGGCATCTCGGGCCAGAAGTATCTGGGCCAGCTCAGTATCAGGCGGATCGCGGGCACCTTTAGGGGTGACAGGGCGGGCGACGGGGAGAGCGGCATCTCGGGCCAGAAGTATCTGGGCCAGCTCAGTATCAGGCGGATCGCGGGCACCTTTAGGGGTGACAGGGCGGGCGTCGATAGGGCTGTGAACTCTGGGGGGAGATGCAGGACGGGTGTCGGGAACTGAGGGGCGGCCGCGCTTTTTCGGGAGCCCAGACGACGATGAATTGCTGTCGCTTTCATTCGACGACTTACGCTTCTGGCCTCGGGAGTCCTCCATTCTCACACCCAGGTTGTCGCCCATGTTTCCAGATGATTCATCTTCCGCGTCTTTGTGTGAGTTAGCCGCTGAGTGCGAGTCTTCAATGAGGACGGCCTACCTAGAACTGGAGTTCGCTTCGGTTCAGTCAAAGATCCTCCTTCGTGCACCTCGTTCCCCTTGTCTGCGTCCACGTCGACATCAGAGCATTTGTCCCTTGCCTGATCCTCCGGGCTCATCGTAAAACAGGGATCGTCGAATAGACTCATGCGACGTTCGCTACTTCGAGGCTTGCCTTTGTGTTTAACATACGCCCTCAACCAGAGCTTGACTCGCTCAGTCTTGACCAAGGTGCTTCCGCCGTTCGACAGACTAAGAGTGCCATGTCGCGCAAGTTCCTGATGGAACACGGCCCCAGAGTAAGCATTTGAGAATAAAGCCGGATGCCTATGCACTTACGGTGATTTCGTCCAACGCCGATAATTTCGTTGCTGCCTCTTTACTGGTCCATGTTTTGGCCAGCTGTAACTCGCGGTCGAGCTGATCGAAGAGGTCTTGGGTTCTCCGCTGTGCATCACCCATGACGGTCTGGCGGGGAAAGCTGGGGGGAGCCAATATGGGGCAGTCGTGGTTCGCAAGTTGAGCCGCTGGGGACGGTCGGTTGTGTGGTAGTTGGTAATTTGAGCCGACAACCAAGGCGCACGCGCGCCGGGCCCAGGATCACGCGGGTATGTGTTCGTCAACCAGAAAAAGCATCCGCGCACGGTTTCTCTTTCCTCCCCACCTCAATGACTAGGATCCACAAATCTATGGGAGGTAGGTGTTCCTCTCCCCGTGAAGTGCGGTACCCTAACTGATTGGTAGCGCCGGCCGAGTTGGATGATTATGCCATGGACGTCAGTTCTGCCGTGGACCAGGGGGAGAGCTTTGGTATTATCGGTGATCCCATTGGTACGGCATAATGACTAACTGCCCATGTCCCTCCCTCCTCTTAACAGGGTCCCGCCCAACTGCACCGAACGATGGCTGGATTGGTTTGCTGTCACGACCTCCTTCTCCGAGCGATTCTGATATCGCTGAGCCCATCCCGCACGATTCGGTATCCGACTCCCACATGGAGGAAGAGATGCACGGTGAAACCGCCGATAGTCCCAAGGCTGAAGCCCCGCAAATGCACGACCTTCCGTCTGGCCAGCGCTCCTTGGGCCCAAAACTTAGGAATCTCCGACCGATCGACGCTCAGCCGGCCCCAGGACAAGCCCCCAGAGGGGAGGGGAAGAACGTACCCATCGCTTTAGGGCAAGGCCAGAGCCAATGCAAGTTGCAATCACAGCCGATGTACGACCGTATGTCTGGCCCGAGCTCCTTGGATGACAACGGTTGGAATCTCCAATCCGTTGGCACCCTCTCCGTTTCACGGCAAGTCCTAGAAATGCATAGGCGCGATCTCCGTTCCATGCAAAGCCAGTTGCTCGTCTACCACAAGAGCTTGCTGCGCGCCCAACATCTAACCGACAAGATTATTTCTGCCGTTGTTCGCACTGGTCGGCTTCAACAGGCTATGCAGAGCGGCGTACAAGCTGGGGCTACCTTGGGAGAATCCGAGGAGACGGCAAGAGAGGATAAGGGCGAGGAGGTAGACGAAAGGACCTAAGGATCGTTGGATATAGCAAAGAACTAGAGGGCTTGAATTCATTTGGCTTCGGTGATGATGAAAATGACACATTCACATACCCACGCAGTTCCTTCGTATTGTGTTGGTCGGACGCATCTGTTACGTGCTGGGCATCTTCAGTTAGGAATTGTAGAGTTTATAACATCTGAGTGAAATCCTTAGCCCGTCAACTCTGTTGGCAAGCGAAGTTAGTCTCGGTCGTTGGTAGAGCCTCCGGCGGCCGCAGGTCATAAGAGGGCATTGCGGCCGTTGCGGCAACGGTCGGACATTGCTATGGAGCACCCTCGGCCGGCCATTCGCACGGGCCCGGCCTGGATCCCCTTGAAAGTTCAATCGTCTCAATGACATGTCGTCGTTTGCTAATTACAATGGAAGATTACTATGCTACGACCAAACGAATAGTCCAGTGATAAAATAAAGCTTTAGATTTCAATTACCCCTTCCCGGATCCAAAAGTCCAAATGAGTAAGCCGTGGCACCAGACGTAGAGTAAAACCCGGCATCCAACATGGTAGGTCGGGGGCGTACTCGTGCTTGCGCTTGAGGAAACCTCTTTTGTGTCGTCATTACAGGTATACGCCATGTAGCCTTTGATTGAGGTCCAGCTACCTTCCCTCCCTCCGAAAGTGGAATCGCTGGAAGTGTCGAATCGTCGATGAGGTCCCCCTGCGCCAGGTTCTTCTCCACAACCTTTGGCCACAGCTCCTTGTCGTACGACAGCGCATCACGAATTAGATGCACGAGATGGTCTGTTTCTTGTGTAGCGGGACCGTTGATGGACTTCGAGTTAGCGAATACACCCTGCGCCTTGATAAGGAGGAATGCTTGTTCGACCAGCATCTCGCTGAAGTACTTCTTGACCGTGTCCGCTTCCTTGTACTTCCCCTCAGGTTGGATTGGGATATGGAGTTCATCCATGCTGACTAGCGCCACCCCTCGGGCATAGACCATAAAGAGCGTGTCCTTTGCTGTCCTCGGTTCGCCTATCCACGATTTGTACGATCGAGGGTCAAGCACAAACGCGAGGGTTATAAGCACATGGAGGAGGATGAACCCATGAAAAACCCTCCACTCAGAGAGAAGGTCGATTCCGAGCTGCTTGGCGTCGGTGTAGGGGATATCTCGACACAGCAGGCGATGATGGAAACAGATGACCTGCATTGCTAGGAGTCTCCACATTCCGACGTGCGAAGTGTTCGTAACCTGATTTTCCAGGTGAAAAGCAGCGATCAGTGCCCCCGCGGTATCAGTGAATGTGGTCGGGCAAAAGTAGTGCCCGCCGACACAGATGGAACTCTCCAATGTCCAAACAGTGTGGAAGGTCCAGGGGCGCATGAATCTGCCAACGTATCTGTGAGAACATGGAACGACCAGAACAAAAGTACACTCACAGTGTGTGATTTGACGGAATCACCACCATCTCTGTCCGACAGTTCCCCGGTTTGGATGCATCCCAGTCATGGTAAGTCTTGAGATTATTGAAGCGTTCTATTCGATCCTGTCCGTCCAGGGGTACAGAAACGGCCCATAGCTTGAATCCTGAGGAGGGCTTCATGAAGGTACTCGACCCACCAGCGTCAACGTGAGTGGGGTGAGACGCGTGTGCTGTCGCCACCAGTGCCCAGCGCATGTCCTTGATGGGATACTCAACCTTGCAGCCGGAAGGGAGCTCTGATTCCATTGTGAGGTATGCCTCTACGTCTCCAAACAGAGGCCCTGGAGTAACAGGCCCCAACTGGGGGATGTCAAGGATATTGACTACCTTCCCTTTCGGCCCTAAACTGTGTTCCCAGTACAGGTCCTCCAGGGTCCCGGTGGAGTGTCGCTCATCACCCCACCCCAAGCTGTAGTCGTGGAGAGTGAATAACTTATCCAATGGCGCAATCTTTCGGAGTTCAGCCCTCGAAAACTTCCGATCCTCCTCGGGGCCGCAGACGATCAGTTCATGAGTCCTGTTGATCTCCTGAAGTTCGATTGGATCGTAATCATCGAATTCTGCTTGAGACATCCTTTTGAATACCGACCGGGCTGGATCAAAGACGTGCGGAGGGCGACCATTCTCGTCACAGCTTTTCAAAGAGTTGTTGTAGAAGTCGTAAAACATATTTTCTTCATCTTCCTGGAGGGTGAGGTGAGCAAAGGAAGAAGGAGAGAAGTTAATTGGGTTGAAAAACTTACTGTTTCTCCATTTGCCTGAAATAGATACTGCACTCCATTCGCATCGTATACTTTCGCCGCAGGATGTTCACTGGTGCGAGCATCATTGCCAGTTGTGCTACGCACGAATCGCTTGCCCTGAATACTAGCGCTCCCCTCGAGTTCGACACCGTGAAGGATCAGAGCGGTTTGGATCTGCCTGTTAGAAACAGGTTGCATCGAACTATCAATAGCCTCGATGGGAAGGGCGAGGGCTTTCCGGGGTACTTCGGTCTCGCCCTCGTTGTCGTTCTCGTTGCCCTTCCCCTTCCCCTTGCCCTTGCCCTTGCCCTTGCCCTTGCCCTTGCCCTTGCCCTTGCCCTTGCCCTTGCCCTTGCCCTTGCCCTTGCCCTTGCCCTTGTCCTTGTCCTTGTCCTTGTCCTTGTCCTTGTCCTTGTCCTTGTCCATGCTATTGGTTTCCTCCAATGTCCCCTCCTTTTGCTTACCATTTTCCGGTTGTGAACCCCCCGCGTTCTCACTCCCGGGGGGAAGGATCTCGGGAGATGATGAGGTGCCTTCCGGGATGGAGGTGGCGGAGAGCTGTGCGTTGGGGTCTTCCGGAATGGAGGCGGCGGAGATATTAGCGGGTTGAGGTTGCTGCGCGTTGGGGGGTTCAGGGATGGAGGCGGTGGAGATACTAGTGGGTTGATCTTGCTGTGCGTTGGGGCCTTCCGGGATGGAGGCCAGGGAGATACTAGCGGGCTGCGCGTTGGGGTCTTCCGGAATGGAGGCGGCGGAGATATTAGCGGGTTGAGGTTGCTGCGCGTTGGGGGGTTCAGGGATGGAGGCGGTGGAGATACTAGTGGGTTGATCTTGCTGTGCGTTGGGGCCTTCCGGGATGGAGGCCAGGGAGATACTAGCGGGCTGCGCGTTGGGGTCTTCCGGGATGGAGGCGGCGGAGATACTAGCGGGTTGACGTTGCTGCGCGTTGGGGGGTTCAGGGATGGAGGCGGTGGAGAGACTAGCGGGCTGATCTTGCTGTGCGTTGGGGCCCTCCAGGCCGAGGGAATGACGCTGTGCTTTGGGGTCTTCCGGGCTGTGAGTGAGGGTGATGGGCCTTCCACTATCGCCTTGGCCTTGCTGAGCGTTAAGCTGTGGGCAAGGATCCTTCGAGGGGCGCGTTGTGGGAGTCGAAAAAGATCTGGGCCGACCTTGGCCCTTTTGACCTTCATTACAACCTGGCCGTGTTGGCGATAACAACCCCAGACTCCATGCCCGGCTATGCTGTGGTGGGCGATTATTTGGTGTGTGCGTTGGGGACGACGATCCGAATCTACATTGGCTGATGCTCCGTTGACCAAATCCGCGACGCCGGCCATTTGAAGGATCTGGCGTCAAGACTGCGGTCTGCGTAGGCGAGTACTGAGTTCCCATTGAGACTGGAGACTGGGGTACTGGCCCATCATTCGTGAATGCAGTCCCTGGTTTGGGTGTTACCGGATGCGTGCTAGGAGGCAATGAATCCCCTCGGCCCCGTTCTTCGATTCGTTTCCGTTTATTGGGATTGCGTTCGACCTCGTCTACGACACCGTGACTTGACCTCTTGCTCGTCGATCCGTTTGCAGCGCCTGGGAGCATAAGCCACGATGGAGCCCAGAACGCCGAGGGGTTTGTCGTACAGGGCGGTGGCGTGAGTACGGCGGTGCACATGTGTCCAATAACATTATAAGGCTGAACGTTGTCGAAGGCAATGGAAAATAGCCCGTGTGACGCGACCTTCTCCACAGCAACGAGACCCGGAGGCTTCACCGCAGGCTTCGAGTGACTGGTCTAGATATAGGAGTATAAATGTAAATCTGTGGTCTAAACTCGAGAATCGATGGGCGACTATACCTGAATGAGGGCCTTCCGCTTCCATCTACAACCCTGAATGTTACAGTGCGTCAGCAGTTGGAGAGGGCTCCAGATCATCGCTGTTTCAAAGCACAGTCGAATCCCCCTAAAGGTCCCCTCTTTCGCCATTGCTTTCAACTGTCTCAGCTCCGAGGGGGTAAAGTCCCTGAACGAGACGATGAACATCATTGCCATGTACGCAATTA
This sequence comes from Ephemerocybe angulata, assembly GCA_013368325.1. NCBI lineage: Eukaryota > Fungi > Basidiomycota > Agaricomycetes > Agaricales > Psathyrellaceae > Ephemerocybe > Ephemerocybe angulata. Next base: position 38,100 of record JAACJK010000134.1, read on the forward strand.
AAACTTACGTAGACGATTCCCTAATAAATGGCAGGAGAACCTCCACGCCACTTTTTACGGTCAGTACCTCCTAAGATTGTAAGCAATAAACGTTAGTAAAGATCACCACATGGATGGGATGCGGCTTACTCCTTTGCGAGTATCGTCACACAGACATCGTAGGTAGAGGCCGGCGTTGTACAAGTTCGAGGATGCCGCAGCAAAGTGGGCGCCTACACTCGACCTGATCTTATTTTTCAGAAGATTGATCAAGCCTGCCCGCTGGTCGCCGCCTTCCCCATCTACGTCCATCCCGTCATTCAATGCACCCTCCACCAAACCGAGCACAAGTTCTGTCCAGTTCGGTATACTCAAGTCCTTCAACAGTTCGCCAGTATCCTCAAGTTCTGGAAGCGCGGGCATGTGGGGTGGTACAGGGGGTTCTTGCACGCAGATATGATAATCCATCATTTGGTAGCAAGAAACGACCAAACTGATGAGGTCCCAGTCGGTGTCCCGTAGCGTGGCTGTTCTTCGCGTGACAAGCGCTGGGGCTGGGTCGATCCCCGTTATCGTTTCTATGCACCGGGCAAGATGGTGGCAGGCCATCCCTTCCGTCCCCTCCGCTGTGAACATATGCCGCTCCGTCGCGTCGAGGCGCGAAGCCAGGCACTGAAGTTGCCGCCTTTCGTCAGCCGCGAGCACGTCCGAATTCTTAACGGGGCTTACCTGAACAGCGCTACTTTGGTCCTTAACAAGTGTCACTAGGGGGGAGATGGACTGTGAGAGCAAGGGAGAGAGGTGAAAGTACGCCAGCCATGTTCGATTAGGTTGCGCCATATTACAGAGTCGAACGTCGACGTTCTGCAGAGAGTTGCGCCTGGAAGTTTGATAGTCTGAAAGTTAAGTTAAGACGTTTTTTGATCCAGCGTCATGATTATGTCAACCGCTGAGTTCCCTGATGTATATGTAAGCACCATCACCGGCTGCCCCGATATGAACCCCCGCAGTGCCGAGGCTTGGCCGAGGCTCTCGGCCGTCCAAGGACCGGCCTTACCAAAGCCTTACCAGACGGCCGAAGTGTCATCCTTCCTTTCGTTGCACCTCCATGAACGCGTCCATCGTTCGAATTGCTCTCTGAGTCTCTCCATCCACCTTCCTAGGTAGGCTCAAAAGTTGTTTTATATACTCCAGTTTCTGATCAAGTACTTAGGGGCCAGTGATTCTCTGCGATGGGAAATAATTTACCGCGCTCAAGGTTTAGGCGATATTCGCCGGGCCTTGGCTGGTGAACTCCTTTTTGCCCCTCAAGCCTCTCCGTCCGCCTTGCAACCAATGGCAATGCTCTGGCCATGCAGACACGTCGATTTCTCCTCCCGTTTTCCGAGGTACATCGACCCGAAGTTCCCATACTGTCAAAGTTGTAATCTTCGTCACGGTGAGGCGTTCATTTGGCGTACTTCTTACTGTGCAGGTATTGACAATATCTGCATAGACCCGGCGTCGCCTTTGACCTCCCTTCCAGATGACGTCCAGAATGAACTCCTGAACTCGTTCTCGATGGCTCAACTCGCCACCGTCGGCAGCGCGAGCGCTCACCTCCGTGCGATGATATCGAGGAAGATGTTTGGCCGAGTCAACGGCCTGTTCAGCACGTTCGGCTTGGAGCCAAAGACCTTCTTTCGGTCGCTCGACCGTTGCGCGGCAATCGTCACCGGAGTGAAGGTGCTAAATCTCCTCCACCCTTCCTCATTTCCCGACGACAACCGGTTGGAACTCTTCGTCGGCGAGGACCTTGCGGAATTCGTGGAGGATCTTGAGAACAAGTTTGGTTATACGATTTCCGAGAAGTTGGATACGATGGCGGCAGTGCATCACGCCCTAGGGTATCCGCGCTCAAGTTACGCAATCAAGAAGGGGGTCGTCTTGCGCAAAAGCGTTGAAGGGCAGGAGAAGTCGTTGCTTGTAGTCGGCGCCAGGCTAGGAGGTAACCCAGTCACCTTGTTGACGGCTTGCCCGAATACCCTCATGATGAACTTCATCTCTGGCGGTGGTGTCTATTCAATGTATCCTGGTCTCACTGCGGCCCGCAAAGGAATCAACATGTCCTATTACGGCGGGACCGACCGGGGAATACCCGCGCTGGATCGCCTTTCAGCCGCTGGGTTCGAGCTATTCAACTACGCTGTCGATGCAATAGGGCCACATCGGTGCGCCTTCCACCCCTCCTGTCCTAGGACTACCATTACCTTCCCGGAAGCGGGTGTATGGGGCATCCTCTTTGAAGAATTTCGGCAAGCGAACTTCATAACGGCCATGGATTCCTTTGTCTATCAGCTTCGTGCGCAGTGCAACGAAATGGACCGAGGTTCTCCAGGCTTTTGGGCGTTTTTGGAGGATGGAGGGAGCGTGCACGGTAAGTTGGAACAGCCGATCCTTTGCGTGTACGTTCTGACCTCTTTTCGTTAGCGGGTTTCGGGTCGAGGAAGACCATAAACGACGCCAGGTAGTCACCATTATTTACAATTAGACTTAATCCATTGCGCTTAGCTCTTATCAGTTTTGCATTGGAGCTGAATTTGGTTCGACATTGCAACCCATAATAGAGCACTCCCCGCACCGGCAGATGCCGGTTCACCCCTCTGGCCCTGATTTTTTGCCGAGCTTTGGTCTCATCTCGGTCTTGATCTATCGACGAACAGAAAAGAACACACCGAACAAACCAGGACCATGGAGGAATTCTCAGCACTCCTCGTAACGGATGACCTTGACCAGCGTTTCAATGCAACTCAACTCGAGTATTTGAAGT
>JAACJK010000051.1:0-17671 GCA_013368325.1 Ephemerocybe angulata
CTGTACGTTTATTCTCTCTACACTCCCTGATTCGAGATCTCTTATTGTGGTATCATTAGATGGAACAATTTAGCAGGGAGTGCTTGGAAAGTGACAACGAAGTATACACCCATGGCCAACAAGCCCTCAAGTCGACAGGGGAAAACTCCATGGAGCAGGTCTACGACCGTGCTGCCAAGCTAGTTCAGAGGACGCTTGACGTCGAGGGCGTAATCGTGCTGGACGTGTCGCACTGCGAAGTATTGGAGAACATGAGCGCGGAAGGGCGTGTTTCTGTCATCGTCCACCATGGAGACGTAGAGAGCCCAACGGAGACCAGACAGATCTCGCAGGAGGAATATCACAAGTTCAATCGTTTCTTCGAGAAGCATCCGGACGGGAGAATTTTGGAGGGGATTCTGCCGCATCTGTTTAGGCCTTATATGCCGACGCATATTCGGTATGCTTTAAGTGAGTGGACGCATTCCTTGAGGCGAAATATTTTGGGCTGACTTGGGACGGGGATCCTTCAGCGGTGCCAATTTTCAACATAGATAAGCGACCGTTTGCTCTCATATGTGCTTACAACACCAACGATCACTCAAAACGCTTCGTAAGTTGAATCTACTACTCTCGTTGTTCTGACTTATCCGTTGCGCAATTAGCTCGAAGGACACGAATTGTCGTATTTGCGTGCCATTGGTACGCGTCGTTTAAATAATTTTCGGCTTGGATGGCATGCTCACGTTTGCGCAAGGTGTTATCATTCTATCGGCTGTCTTGAAACGGAGGATGATTTTAGCTGACAAGGCCAAGAGTCTCTTCATATCGAAGTGAGTGGAATTGCCATATACCCTTTGGACGTTCTGGGATACTGACGAGCGTCCTAGTATCTCCCATGAACTTCGGACACCCCTCCATGGAGTATGCTATGTGCTATGCTTCCGTATCGCAGTGCACTGATTATTATTTTGTCCAGATTCTTGCTGCTGCCGAACTACTCAGCGACAGCCCGCTCACGCATTCGCAAATGTCGTTCATCCAGACTGTGCAGGCGTGTGGAACGTCGCTCGTGGAGACGGTGAACCACGTCCTGGATTTCACAAAGCTCAGTGGAAACACAAAAGCGGGTGGTGCAGAGAAAGTCATCGTACCTACGATGACTGACTTGATGCAGCTTATCGAGGATGCTATTGATGGGAGCTGGATTGGACATCGCGCTCGGACGGCTATCATGGGCGATTCAATGATTGGGAGTGTCTACTCTCCACCGAGCGATGATGACTTGTCACCAAGTCCGAAGCCACAATACCATGTCGAGACTGTCATCGATATTGGGTATCGTGAAATGGTAGGGGATACTTTTTTATGTGGTTTCGACCGCACATATGCTAATAGAATGACCGTAGGGATGGTTACTCAATTTCGAGAAGGGTGGCATTCGCCGTGTCCTGATGAATCTTTTTGGTAACAGCCTAAAGTTCACGACGGATGGGTATGTCCATGTCCGCGCGCGCTCGCTGCCTCTAAACGCCGGACGATCCCCCGGGTAAGTGAGGGTAGAGCTTGCAGTGCAAGACACTGGAAAGGTATGCCTTAACATCACTTCTAGGCTTTAGGCTTAGCTGACTCCAATCTAGGGGATAAGTTCCTACTTCCAAAAGAATCTGCTCTTCCAGCCGTTCTCCCAAGAAAACCCTCTGCAAACTGGCACAGGCCTAGGTCTGGCCATTGTCAACAGCATCATCCGGTCGGAAAATGTGGATGGGAAACTCCGACGTTTTGAGCGAGGAGGGCAATGGAACAGAAATAAAGTTCAACTTCCTGGCCGATGCCCCTAAAGATCCAGCACAGATCGCGCTATCTTCGCAAGAGGTCCAGCCATTCAGGATGGAAGATGGTTCACCACTTCCTACGGTTTCCCCTGCTGGGCTTTGATGACGCTCACCGAGGAGTTCAGCTCCTGCGGAAAGTCGTTCTTGGATACCTGCAGGACTGGTGGGCGTTCCCTGTCAACGAAGGCCCTGAGCTTGGGGATATCGTCGTGGTGAACGAGGACATTGCGCCGTTGATGGGAGCTGTGCAGAAGAGGGATGTTAGGCGGCCGTTCGTCATTCTTTGGGGAGCGAGGGGGACCCTACAATATTGGCAGTGACGAGTGAGTACGAGCAGATGGGTGGGTTCTGCAGGATTCTGTATAAGCCTGGAGGGCCGACGCGACTGCGGGCCATCATGAAACTGTCGATCCACGCTTTGAAGATGGGCCATTATCAGTATCGTAAGACGTCGCCGCCGGTAAACATGATGCCCGGGTACGTCTCTCAAGCCAAGGGAGAGGCGGATCGATACAGCAGCGCGCATGGAGGAGGAATTCGGACGAGAGCTACAAGATTACGCAATCCAGCCAACACGTCCAAGTATGGCTCGTGCGATCACGCTCAACCCACTTTCGAACTTGCGGACAAATCGTGCAGAGCGATGAAGCAGAGGCTAGTCCCAGTCCACCTGGAACACCTGTGGATCCGGTTTTGGCTACCATACCGGTTGGATCTGGTGGGTCTTTGCTGAAGAGCGCTGTGAAGACGACCGCGCCGGAAGTCCAGCAACAAGAGCGCAGGCCGAGGGTTTTTGGTCGTGGAGATAATAGCCTCCTTCGAAACTTGTTGTGAGTTGCACCACATCGCTTCTTGCTGAGAGCTTGTGCTTACATGACATTTGGCGTTTTCTAGGGCAAAGTGGCTGGTTAAGAAGGTGAGCAACGGGCCTTGGACCGATATGGATAAAAGGTTTTCTTACTCTGGCGTTCGTATCCAGAATTATGATTTCAAGGAAGCTGTTGACGGCCTGGAAGGGGTCAATATATTCCGAGAAGAGGGCCCGTTCGAGTGAGTTGCTAGCTCACATTGGATGACAGCACGCGAATTTCCCCTAACAATTCATTTGCTACTACTAGCGTGGTCGTCATAGATCTCTCAATGCCAGTTCTAGACGGTAAGATAATCCCTCATCTACCTGCCTTCTAGTATATCTTGAGCTCACGTTGTATTTTGTTCTTTCCTCGCTGATAACAGGGGTGGCTGCTACAAAGCAGATGCGCAGGATCGAGAGTGAATCTGGATCTGTGACGCCGGAGTTGCCCAGGCCCACTAAAATCCTCGCTTTGACTGGGATGTCCTCGCTCGAGGATAAACGCAAAGCTTTTGATGGCTGGCGTAGATGGCTAGTGCGTTTGACTTGTCTTGGCTATCAGTTCCGCTGTTGGGTGTATCCCTTTGCTGACTTGAGCTCCCTTCTAGCCTCGTGAAGCCGGTCGCTTTCAAGACATTGGAAGACATGTTCACCAAGCTTGGAATTTCATGAAACTGCTTCACTCCATCCCCATTGAATCGACACAGAATGCTCTCCTACTATCGTCCAAACAGTGCGAGCCGGACGATCATTCTTGCTTTAACCCATCTCTGTAGCGTACTAGTACTACTGACCGACTAAACCAAGCACCGCCTGTATTTTATATATCTGCCCTCCTACTCTTCGTATCACTCCATCTTATTACACCACCGCTGTATATCTAGCTTGCCATCGACGGACATGTTTTTCCTTTCCTTTGTCACGAGGCTCATGCTTGTCAGTCGATCACACTTCATATTGAATTGGTATCGATCCAGGATCCAACCTTGAGGCTGCTACATGTGGTAAGTGATTTACAAATCTTCCGCTTAGGCGGGAGTGTGTATTCTACGAGTTACATTGGTTCTTTCGTTGGCAGAAGTAGGGGGAATATATGCCAGCAAGATAGGCACGAGGGGGACCGACGGTACAGACCGTCGGAGTGCCGCCATGCTTTTGGGTTAGTGCGTTTGATGCGCAACGGACGAAGGAGAGGGGGGTGGAAAAGAGTGAAAGTGAATTGCCATGCGACGGTGAAATTAATCGCTGCGCTCGACGGAAGGGCTGGGGGCACGACCCTGGGCCTCAGCCTTGTGCCTCCTGAGGAGACGGTCGAGGGCCTCCTTCTGGCCGATCTCGAGCTCACCACTCTGGATACCGGAGTGATAGACACGGAGGAGGGTGTCGACGTCGTCCATGGATTGCGTGCGGACGTCCGCGAGCTCCTTGATCTTGGCGGTGACGTCCTTGACCTCGGCGTCGTTGAGGGTAAGACCCAACTGCTCCGACACGAGACTTGACGGCATTCCATCCGGTCAGACGATGACTAGAATAGCGATGATGTTGATGAGGACAAGTCCTAATCGAGGTATATGGAAACGTACCCAATGGGAAACGTAGCGAGTCAAACCGAAATCTTCGGGCTTGAGGATCTCGTATGTGCTGGGGTTGTTGAGGATGGCCTTGGCGTGAATACCGGCCTTGTGGGTGAAGGCACAGTAGCCAGTAATGGGGTTCATGAAGGGGATGTTGACCTCGACAGCCTCGGCGACCAAGTTCTCGATCTCTCGGAGCATGGGGAGGTTGTACTTGGCCTTGACATACTCAGGGTCGGCGGCGTAGAGGCACGCAACGAGACCACCAAGAGGGGTGATACCAACACGCTCACCCAATACCAAGAACGGCTAGATGCAACGGTCAATCAAGGTGAAACTTGATGCTTGAATGCGAATACACGTACAGGTATCGATGTGGGTCGCACCAGCCTCCAAGGCGGTGTAGGCATTGGCAATAGCCATACCGGTATCGTTGTGAAGATGGACCTCAATATCGCAGCTTACAACGCCCCGGAGGGTCCTGACAAGGTCATAGACCTGGCGGGGGTTGGCGCATCCGACGGTATCGGCGATACCGACACGGTTGACACCAATTTTGTCGACGGTTTGGTAGATGGAGAGGAGATCGACGAGATCTGAACGGAAGGAATCTTCTGACGAGAAACGAACTTCAATGCCCTTGGACTTGACGAACTCGATAACCTCAATGGCGGTCTTGGTAATGTAGGTCATGTCCTTTCCATGAGAGAATTCGCGCAGGAACGAAGATGTGCCGATGACGACATCAACACCATCGACACCTTGTAAGATAATCATTTAGCGATTAGATGGTATCAAAACTTGTGAAAAGCATACCAGTCTCGACGGCGATGCGAGCATCATCCATATGGCAACGGATGTGGGTGAGGATCTTGGCGCGCAGACCGAGCTTGCAGATGGTCTCGCAGTCAGCCCGCGATTGCTCAGAGGCAGCGGGGGAGGTGAGCTCGATGTACTCGACACCGAAGGCGTCCAAAGCCTTGGCAATCGCGATCTTGGTCTTGGTGTCGAAGAAGGCATTGGCAAATTGTTCGCCCTCTGTGGAGAAATATGACTCAATTTAGCTTTTTGAGGTCCTGGCGTTCGAAGAGAGAGATGTGCACACCTCGCAATGTGCTCTCGATGATGTTGAAATTGGAGATGTTGGAAATCAGGTCGGAGGCACGGGCAGCATATGGGTTCCTCTGCTCCTTCCTGAGATGAGCATCTGGTGCGCGTGTGGTTCCTCGCTTTTTAATGGGAGCAGGGGCGGCATTGGATCCGTTGACGCCGTTGGTCTCGACGGCGACCATGTCGGCCTTGTCGTGTGGACGGAGTCTCCGTTGGCGTGGGGGCACATTTTTGAGTGTGAGGGCAGGGGAGTGGGCGTTCGGTGAGTGTTCTAGTGAAGTGCAAATTTGTGAACCCGAGTCACTATAATTACTTGAAGCTTCGGCTTCTCCCGGTTGATCGGCCGACAATCATTAATTACGTAATTGACTAGTAAGCGCCGACCGTGACTGCGCCAAGGCTGGCGGGCGGCTACAGAACTCGGCGCTCGCATCGGGTCTCGTTATGCACGCCTTCGCAGTTTTGGTCGCAGTACCCCATCCCACACCGCCGGCACTGGTACGCTCCCAGATATCCGCACACCGAGCAGAGCAGCCGAGGGGGATAGGTGGGCGCTGGTGCAGCTGCAGTCAAATAGGAAGGCGTCAACCCGGCGATGTTCTGGGTTATAGTTAGATGTATTTGTATAGCACGAAAGATGGCACATACTGATTCCTCGAGCAGCGTCGCGAAATTCTTCCGATAGAGCAGCGCAGTCCGGACATTCATCGTCGATTTTTTGCCAGTGGCTGCTGGCGAGGTGCCAGGGATAGTCACTTTGCGTTTGTCCGAGATTGTCTGTCTCGCCCTTCCCTTCGTATAGGTCCCTTCATCGTCCTGTTCCTGCCCAGGTCCCGGGGCACTTTCTGAATAATTTGAATTCTATGGTTGGGTGGACGCTTAGATCACGCTGTGGGGAAATTTGGAGCCGGCGGACGCACCTCAAGCTCGTCTAGATGCCTCTTTGTTCGCTTGGCGATAACCTCCGGCGGCAGACCCTGCCAATTAGAGGCTGCCTGTCTCGCAACTGGGGAAGTCAGTACACTGTTGTACCAAAGATCTTCAATGTGCATACGTTTTGCTCGTTTTGGAGGCATAACAGGTCATTGATGGTGTCGAGAACTGATCGGCCGAGTTGATGGGTGCTGTCGGCAACTGTTTACATTCGACGAGCACGCCATTTGTGAGCAAACAGTACAAGTCGCCATATAGTCTCCATAATGGCCCGCAAACTTCTCGACACATCATCACCACCACCACTGACCTCCAAAACCTAGTCCATCTCTTCCATTCGCCATATAAAACTTTACAGGCATCGCCACCACCACCTCAACCGGAACCCCCATCATGGCACCCAACCCGCACGATTTCAAGGATCGGCTGCATGACCTCCCCACACCCGAACCAGAATCCCCATTTCCGAGAGCAAGGAAACCGTATAGGTTCTCCACGCTATGCGCGACCGTCGAAAACCCAGATATGAAGGATCAGTACGGGAGTAGTTCCGTACCCATATACCAAACGGCCACTTTCAAGGGAGTCGGCAACGAATACGACTATACTCGCAGTGGAAACCCCACACGGACTCACCTTCGTACGTTCTTTACCCTTTAAATTTACGATGGCGTGCTAAAATGTCCAACAGAGCACCATCTTGCCAAGATCTCATCTGCTTCTCATGCCTTCACCGTTTCGTCCGGAATGGCGGCCCTTGACGTTATTTTGAGAATATTGAAGCCGGGAGACGAGGTTATCGCAGGCGACGACCTTTACGGCGGAACCAACCGACTGCTCACATACATCCGCAAGCACGTAGGCGTCGTCGTGCACCATGTCGATACCACCAATCCCGAAAACCTTCACGATTATATCCATCCCACCAAGACGGCCATGGTCCTCCTCGAATCCCCAACCAACCCGCTTCTCAAAATCGTCGATCTCGCCACAATCAGCAAAGACGTGAAGGAGATTGCTCCAGGTGCGGTGATCGTGGTGGATAACACCATGATGAGCCCCTACTTGCAGCGGCCGCTCGAACATGGTGCCGATATCGTCTACGACAGCGCTACAAAGTACCTCAGCGGACATCACGATCTCATGGCTGGAGTCGTCACCTGCAACAGAGACGACATTGCCCAGCAGATCGCCTTCACGATCAACTCTGTCCGGCAACGCCCTCACTCCCATCGACTCCTTCCTGCTCCTCCGTGGAATCAAGACCCTGGCCCTGCGTATGGATAGGCAGCAGCAGACGACGCAATTGGTTGCGGAATACCTGTGGAACCTAGGTTTCCACGTCAATTACCCGGGTTTACCTGACCACCCGCAGAGGGAGGTCCACCTGCGAATCGCGGATGGAAATGGAGCAGTACTTAGTTTCGAGACTGGAAACAAGGAGTTGAGCGAGAAGATCGTTGCCGCCACTAGGCTCTGGGTATCAGTGTCAGCTTTGGGTGTGTGAACAGTCTCATTAGTATGCCCTGTGTAATGTCGTGAGTACTCTTTACCTCTCGTCCATTGCAATTCGTTGATCAGTGCCCTTCAGACACGCCTCAATAGACGCAGCAACTCGTGCCGCCCGTGGACTTCCGGAAGACCTCATCCGTCTCTGTGTCGGAATTGAGGATCCCACTGACCTCCTTGACGACCTAGAGCACGCACTCTTGGATGCAGGTGCCATCGAACTGAACGCCGCACAGAACAAGCTGGTCCGGGTGCCCGATCCTGATGCCCTCAGCCGCGCAGTACACGACCTTGATCTGAATGGCGACCAGGAACAGCTCGAGTGGTTTGTCAGTGCCCCTGGGAAGGTCATCTTGTTCGGAGAACACGCTGTTGTGCATGGAGTTGTGAGTACAATTCTCTTCTCGAGCTTTCTTTATTATACGTTGTGGGTGCTCAGGCACAGATGTTGCTGCCTCGAGGACGGCGGAGATGTCGTCATCAAGCTTGTTCAGAAGTGTCCGGTCATTCAGAACGACTAAAAGCTAACTCGCCCGTCTAGACTGCCGTCGCAGCTTCTGTGGACCTTCGCTGCTATGGCCTCACGACGCCACGCACGGACAACAAACTTTCTGTCCACTTCAGTGACATTGACAACTTCTATCACGAATGGGACATTCAAAACCTTCCATGGGACTCCGTACACCCATACCAGTTGGCGGCACGCATCCCGAAGAACTTGATCAGAGGCTGGTTGAAGCTATCACATCGACCGCACTCGCTGAGTTGGGCGAGGACAAGAAGGCTGCTCGTGCCGCGTCGCTTGCATTCCTGTACTTGTATATGGCCCTGGCCAAGGGGGATAGACGGTACGTCTTCCACCACATCGATTTCATTGCTTCTTGGATGAGGATACGAGAGGCACGAACACCGCGACGTAACTCACCTCACCATCCCCGCACCGTCATTCCGTCCTTTTCTCTCTCCGCGGGATATGGGCATCCCTGTTATTATTGCACTGGATTGCTGACGATTGCGATTCTTATTATTCCAGGCCTGCTCTGAACTTCACCGCTCGGTCGACCTTGCCGGTTGGTGCCGGTCTAGGCTCGTCGGCGTCCTTCTCGACATGCGCAGCAGCGGCGTTGTCGCTCGTGCACCGTCGCCTGACTCTACCCGCTCTGCCAGCCCCTAATGTGACGCACACATCTCACCAAGGGCGTCGCGCCCTTCCTCATAACATCGCTGAAGATGTCAACCGACTGGCCTTTATGGCCGAGAAGATCCTGCATGGAAATCCCAGTGGCGTTGACAACAGCGTATCTGTATTTGGAGGCGCACTGGCGTACACGCGGGCTGGATTTGGAAGGGACGGCGGAATGGAAGGCATCCAGGGGTACGTTCCTTTTCCTTGATGTTCCGGCTGTCCAGTCTTCTGTTGGCTTGCTGCATCGCGGTTTGCCGAGGTTGGGTGGTTGGAGTGTGCATCCCCTTTGCATGTCCAAGAGTACTTATTAAATCTGTCTCCCAGATTCAAGTCGCTCAAGTTCCTCCTGACTAATTCGAAGGTACCTCGAGACACCAAGAAGCTTGTAGCAGGTGTTGGGGAGAAGAAAGCAAACGTGCGTTTGAATCGCTTTCTGATACTCCAAACCAGGACCACTGTGGTGGTGAACCTTGCTCATGCTTGAACGGAACATTTCTCACAGGAACCCGAGTTAGTGAATGGCATCCTCAAGTCTATTCAGAGTATCAGCGATGAGGCCAGGAGGGCCCTGGCGGATCCTGAGTTGCCGCGTGATGCGTTGTTATCTGCTCTGAACGTGAGTGGAATCTGGTTCGCATCCTCGTGTCCCCCTTTTCTGAACGTTATGCTTTGGACTGCTTCGTATGATATTAGGCCCTGATTGAGGAGAATCACGACCACCTGGTCACGCTGGGCGTATCGCATCCAGCACTCGAAACCATCCGGGAGAAAACGAAGAGTCCGTTTGGACTCAGCACCAAGCTCACAGGCGCGGGAGGGGGCGGGTGTGCAGTGACGCTTATTCCTGATGGTGAGTGCACGTTGTAGCGATTATGTCTTCGTAACGCTTGTGTGGAGCTCATTTACTGACCGTATGAATGAATCAACAGACTTCAAGGACGAGGACTTGCAGAGCCTAATTGATGAATTGATCCGCCAAGACTACCAGCCCTATCTCACATCTGTAGGAGGAAGTGGTCTCGGGATCTTGTCGCCGTATCCAGAGCATCGAACCCGTGGATCTGATCCTCTGCCTCCGAGGCAGGACGTGGGCCAGGTTACTCCACCTGAGACGCCCAACCCTGAGATCGCAGAGGGATATGAGAAGCAGGCTGGGGTCTTCGATCCTTTACGTCCGCCGTTTGAGACCGCCGCGACGACGGACCTTCCTGGTTGGACTGCTGGGCTTGGCCGTTGGCTGTACGTCTAGGGTGGGGTGGGGTGCGCTATAATTGGACTTTCTGTACGAGACGCGGGGAGGAGAGCGGCCGGCTGGCTCTGGTTGTTGGCCGCTGGGCTGGGTTGAGCGAGATCTAATCGATAATCTGCCGGGATGAGGATGACGAGGGGCTGGATGTAGTAATTGTGCTGTATTGTTTGTATTCCTAGTAGCTATCGCGTGAGCTGCATACCGTATAGTGGTTCTGCAACTCAGTTGAAGGTGCACCAGATCGACGCGGACAGGAAGCCAAAGGTAGTCGTCGAGCTCCCGTGGCCATGGAGTATACGTGCTCGGGATCGTTGTAGGGTCTGTAGCTATGGCCTATATGCTCGTTTTTTGAGCTGATGGTGGTAGGAGGGAGGAATATAGCCTGCCGTCTCTGCGAAGGCCAGTTCGCGCTGAGCGCTAAAATAGGAGCACGGGCGCTTGTGCGTTGTTAAGCGAGATCGAATGCACTTTCATGGACCCTTTAGGACGCAAACTCTGAACGGACAGGCAGAAGAATCTTCTCGAGAGCTTCAGACCTTCGAATAATGGTCAAGAATAAATTACGTTCGTATTCTCCCTCGGTGACAGTTCATCTGGTCATAGGAAGAATTCAAGGCGCCCGTCGCTTGTTCCTTGGCGCGAGGCCCTGTCCTTTGAATTTATCAGTTTGAGGCTTCAGCCACGGGAACATTCCAAGTACGCCGGACCACCACTTCCATAGACCAGGTACCCTTTACGTCACTTTCTTGAGATCGGGAATTAGAGATCTAAAGAGGTGCACTGTCCTTCTTTCAGGAGGATCTGCAAGCTTATCTTTAACAGACGCGACTCAATCATTCCCAAGCTGTTGAACGACAGAATCCATAGAAATCCTCTGAAAGGAATAGAATTATAAGGGCTGTCTGAGAAACCTGGATAGGTAGGGTGGTGGCGTGCGGCCCAGAAATCCGAGATAAATACATGTAAGAATACAAAAGGAGAACCTGCCAATATGGCTGAAGGATCATCTGCGCTGCGGTGTCTAACTAACACCAATAAACTGTTTGCTACCCCGAAAGTATATCCTGCGCTGGGTATCCACAACATAAGACTATCGATACATATTAGAGGAACCCGTTCCAAAAAGAGAGAATTCCTTCATTTGTGTTTGTGTCGTGTTCCGGGTGGTTCATGTTTTTGCGTTGCGTTGCGGTAGCTTGCGTTGATGGCCTTGCGGTATATAACACGCAAGTTACCGCAAATGCCTTGATTGCCGCAAGATTTTCGGTATTTGCGGTGACTTGCGTGAGGTTGCGTGTTTTGCGTAGGGCTTCTGGGGGAGGACACGGGGGTATAATAGGGTGTTGAGGATGTTCAGTACTCAGTAGATAAGATATAGTGCATCGTTCTTCCAGCCCAGCCTGTCCTTGATCAGCGGAGAGGTTAAATGACTGTGGGAATTGTCTGAGGTGACGCAAAGCGCCGCAACGACATCGTCGATTCTGACTGCCTACCACCACAACAGCGAGCACCGAGGACCACATCCACTCAACCAGCAGATACCCAGTATATCTCGAAAACATTCTTGAGGCTTGGAGAGGGCGCAAGACGGAGGGTTGGGCATGGGCTTGGGGAACAGGATTGATGGCCGGTGGTGACCCTCAATAGGGGCGGGGTGGGCTGTGGTAAGTCGTCCACCTCGAGTATGGCTGGTATATTGGTGTTAACAGGTTTCTAGAGACTGTATCTATACATTATAGACCCAATATATGCGCTTTCGCCTACAGACTTTGATTCTTGGAGCGATGTTTGCTGGGCCATTATAAGCTTCCGTTCCCGATTAGGCGCCTCGCTCCAAAGATTTTGAGGACTCGACAACCTCTAATAACGCACGTTTGCCTTACACAGATCATCAAGACATGAAGAGACTCAAAAGGGCGCTTTTTGCCTTCTTTCGGAGGACGAGCAACAGCAACAAGCACCGCCAGTGCCCGTTGTGAACCAGCCGCAGTATCAGCACCATCCCATGCAATATCCTCCAATGTACCAACCCGCTGCCCCTCCAGGGCATATATACGGTCCGTATGCGCAACCACCACCCCATATGATGCTCCATGGGTACCATCCAAGCCAATACATGTCTGTTTCGGCACCGTACATGAATGGTGAGTTCCAACTTCAGGGCTCAAGCAATGCTAGGCTGATAATCTTCGTTCTGGTGTGTCTAGGTTATGGAAATCCAGGAGTATACAATGTTGGAGTACCTATGGCTTCGTTTAACCCGCCTGAAGCGACGCAACCACCCAAAATGCCGACCATCGAGACCGTTCAACCCGCCGCAACCAGACAGCGCTTACCCGTGCCCGAACAAGCAAAAATCGCGAAACCCCCAGCCGCAGACAGTCGCAAAAAGGTGCCGCAAGCTAGGGACGAATCTCAGGCAGCACTAGAGGCAAAGCAGAAGGTTAGCATGGCATCGGATTCGAGTTCGGACTCAGAAGGAGAACCGGAGGAAGAGGGAATATGTACAGCGGAACCTGGTACGTCTACAGTGCCTACGTCGATATAATGCTCTAAAATATACTAGGAACTGTCCTATACGACTGGCCGAATGGGAAACGAGTTCGAAAATTCGAAACAGAGGACGAAGCAAAGCCAAATAACGACCAGGCGAAGTGCAGTTCCGTTCTTATGGTACAAGCAACTGGAACCGCAAAGCCACCGAATACTCCGTTGCCATTGGAAAAGCGAAGACGAGCAAGTGCCTTGGGTTGACGTATGCCCCAATCCGGCCTGTGTACGCCCAGTGAAGCCCAAAACCGATCCCAGCACTCAGGAGAAGCAAATTCACGCCGGCTGCGCCCTATGCGGGTCCGGTCCACTTGTCCACCATGACTGTGCCGCCAGGTGCCATCGGTATCGTGCAAAGGACATCAAGACTGGTGAAGAATACTTCCGCTGGGAGCACGAAGGATATCACGACCACCCACGCCCACCCACGAGCCACCTCTCTGTTTCAGAAACTGCTCAACTCGATGCTCAAGTCGTGCGTGGAGGGGCGAATGCAACGGTTCACGCTCTTCGCACCGGTGATCTGAATCCTGGATCCGTGCCCTTGCCCGACATTGCGCCTGCTCTTGCTAATCCCAGCGCCGCTCGGTACTTCGTCGCCAAGAGCCAGGCTCGGACTGGATTACGAACACAATGCCGAAGAACACTACTGCTGGGGCCACAATAAAACAAATTCTAGGTCTCAATGGCGAGCTCGGGGAGCCGTTCTAATCTTCTCGCAGCTACACGACCAAGGATTATTCATTTCCGGACAGCGTTTATGAACTCGGTGCTGGAGGCGACTGTCGATGACTGGGTACTCGACAAAGACACTGTTGGCTTCGACACGGCTTTGTAACGGATGGAAACCATTCTTACTTCAAGGATGGTGTTCTTCTCTCGACATCTGCATTCAGCGAGACGCTGAAAGCTTGGGTCCCAGTTCTATTTACCCTCGTTTTGGGTGAAGACGCCGCCCACCATCGCCCGCACTTCAAGCATCTGAATGATGCTGTCATGGCCAAAGTCCAGCGCGACGGGCTTCCATTCAAAAAGGAATACCTCTCAATGTACGTCGCCTTGACGTCGCCTTGCTGCAACTGCAACGCATGCACACGCTAATGCGCTAATGCTTATTTTTGCTATAGGTCATGGACTTCTCGCAAGCTCAGCGGAATGCGCATGCAGAGCTTAGCTCGTCCGGGCATCATTCTGCGTTATGCTGGATTCAGCCTATGATTGAGGTGAGCATGGATATTAGGTTTTTAAGAGGGTCGAAAAATCTGATATACCCTGCCCCAGGACTTCGAGCCATGTTTGAGGCACAGAGGTACATGGCTGTTCAATACTCCGTTGAGTCAGCCTGTGGTGCGGGGCACCGATGCACGCAGTACCCCGAGAGGCCCAAGGCCATCATGCATCCACACTGCGAGTATGCTGCTGCGCTCCAGAAATTACTGAAGATGGACACCTCAATCGGACTAGAAGAATACTTCTCAAACCTCGCTGTCATACTTCCCAACCAGGAGCTACATCCGTCTATTGCTGCTGGTCAAACTCCATGTGCAACGGATGGATGTGAACTGAATGCGGCTCCATCAGCCGTCAACTTCTACTGGCCGCTAATCTTGACAGTCGGGTCGAACCTTTCAGACGGGAAGCGGCGGGCCCAACCATCTCCGATTTGACGAAACATTCAAGATTATCTCCCCTGACTCGGAGATTGTGTATACCCTCGTTGGGCGTATCATCATAAAAAGGATCACTTCACTGCTGAGCTTATGCTCGCGGAGTTTCCTACACATACGACGACATGAACTCGAGGCTGCGTAGAGCTAAAAAGGGCACCCATCCCTTACAAAAGCGGACGACCGATGAATCCTACTACGTCTACCACCGCACCAGCCAGCTGGGAAAGGTATGTGTTCAAATACATGTGTCCACGGTATACTCTGGTCTTACGCTCTCCTGGCAGACGACTCAGTCCATCCAGAAAATGAAGGACAACTTTCACCACTACGAGCGAGTCAGCAGTGTTGGCTCAATCCAAAACGACCTCTCAGCGTGTCAGACGGCAGCTCTTCTGGGTCGGATATTGAAATGGGTCTACCCCATCCAAATCCAGTCGCTCTGATGGCACGGTTTACGATAACGACTTCAGCTCCGAGGATGAACCACTCATTCACTCAATATTTGAATCCAAGTCTCTCTGGGATGACGACATCGATGGACCCACAGAGACCAACACGCCTGGTCCAAGCAACAAGCCGGCCCAAGCACGAGCTTATCTGACGCTTTGGCTCTTGGGACAAAGTTGCAAAGGCTAAGGCGAAGCCCGCTGCTTCAGTCACAGCTGATATTGCTATTCCATCTTGCGAGACATGTGGCTAGATGGCGCAGCTGCGTTGTCCACGATTCTCTGTCATCTGTGTAAGGTGGTCTGGCATACTTCATGCATGCGCCGGTTTCTTCCAAAAGATCATCTTGACGACATCGACTTTCTGTTCTGCTGTCCTCAATGCAGGTATGCAATTAACGGTCGCTGGGATCAGTCAATGTACAGTGTATTTCTACCATTTGCAATGACTCACTCACTTACGTGTATTTGATATAGGCTTGGTCGCTTCCTGGTCAACGTGCACCAAATCACCAGACTGAACAACCGAAAATCGTATCCAGCGCAGATTATCTCCCGTACTAATGACACGGTTACTCTGCAGTGGCACAAGTACAATGACTGGCCTCAAAAATCTCCGGTCATGGTGTCAGATACCTTCACACTATCCGTGCAGGATGTTATAGTTGCTCTGGCGAGACGACTTCGCAACAGATTTACCAGTGAGTGTCATTCTTTACTGAGCACTTGCAAATCCGCATATTCATTCTCTTATTTTGAAAAAAACTCATTGGGCTCAATCGTCTGGCCAATTGTGCTCTATGATATTACAAGCGAAGAGGACGTCGAAGCACTGTGGGAAGCGGACTCACTTGGCATACTCTCTGCTTTGAAGGATGCTGAGACTGCCATTGTGGAGTTTGTCACTGGTATCCGATACCATCCCATCATGAATGTGCTAATGGAGTGGATGGAAGAGCTCCCGCTCTCCACGCCTAAGCGTCACTTCGCTCGAAAAAAGCATCTCCTCCGCTTCCCATCGAAGATGTTTTCAATTCCCCTCTTTCCCGGACATCGAGCAGCTATCGATAACTACATCTCGATGACATTTACAGAGCTCTTAGCAGGGAAGGAAGAAGAGCACATCTGTGTCGTAGTCCTTCTGCGACTATTGGTCCTCCGCAAATACCTCAAGCTCGAGCCGTCCGATGACGCAGAAATATTCGAACTTTCGCGCATTCTCACAGAGAAGGAGTACAGCATGACTACAGAAAACGATATTGCGACTCGATCCCGAATCCAACGGCTACTCACCACGCATGAACGGGCATTCTACTGCAACCGAGCCAACCTTCTGGGGAACTCTACGCTCGATCCAACCCCTCAGATCACATCATCCACCATCGCATCGGAGACTGGAGTATGAATACGCACCTCCTCAAAGGGCACTCGCAAATCAACGCAAAATCGGTGATGTACCAGTGGAGCATCCTGCAAACCTCATTCGCATTCTGACTGAGGATGGTTCCCCATACATCATGGGGACATTCGTTCATGATTACAAGGATGATATGGCGTTGTTTGGTTCAACACCCTATCCCTTGAAGACTCGGCCCCCTCGGGACCCTGCTTTGGGCCCAGAACCATTCCCCTTCAACCCGAACGAGCCGCCAGCTACCCTGAATGGTGAATCTACCTTTCGGGTAATACAGCCAAGCAAGCCCGTCCCCTCGACACCCAAGCCGAAGCCAAAGAAGAAGGAACAAGAGAAACTCGCTCACCTTCCGGCCCCAGTCCCAGTCGCAACTCGCCTCACCAGAAAGGTGACTATGGATCAACGTTTACAGACAGAGAAACGAAGGGGAGAAGGGGAGTCGGACGAAGAATTTATTCCTGGCAGTAAAAAGCGAGCCAAGAAGCATCACGTATCGTAGTATAGCTCTGTCCCCCAAAGTGCGAATGAATTGTTATTGATGTTTACTGCTGAACCTGATGCACTCGCCTCACAAGATTCCATATTCACGATGCTCTAGCTACCTTAAATCTAATGTCAAGTTATCTCCTGAATTCTTTAGGTACTTGTGGAGTGGGGTGCAAAATGGCGGTTGACTTATCGAACTTTGATGGCGCCGTGCAAGTCTCAATATGGGCACCCACCAACTATTCACTGCACCACAGTTGAACCTGATCTCGTCACCTCTCCAAATTTCGTGTAATATACCCAGAATATACCTCTAATGTACTTAGCTTGGTTTTCCCATTTCCTTTGGGTAGTTTTTGCACGCGATTAGATTCGTGCCCGGCACACTCCATATTGATGGCACCGTGCGACAATATGGGATTGTATACTACAATGAGAGATACAATATACTAATATACTTCCATAACTAATGTATTCTAAGGTCCACCTGTAAAGAAAAACTTTTCACGCAAACCCACCGCAAATTGAAGGTCACCTACCGCAAATTCGATGCAAGTCAACGCAAATACCGCAAAGTACATGCAGATCACCGCAAGTCAACGCAACTTGACGTGTGGGAATCAACTAAGGCTCAACATCAATTCCCTGGTTTGGGGAAGGTGTTGGGTTCACTGCCCAAAGTCGTTATGTATGAGGTGGGCCATACCATATATATAAAGGTAGTTCTCATATAGCCCTATTTCATGCTCTAGAGTCTGTGATTTGCCCAACAGTCGCTGGAATTGGACCAACTTTGACATATTATCAGGTATTCCATAGGCATCTCCTCGCTTTGTTATTTCTATGCTGGTAGACTGTACTGACATATGCTGAGTTA
>JAACJK010000240.1:0-56665 GCA_013368325.1 Ephemerocybe angulata
GAGAGGTCACTAAAACAGTCTAAGAGTGTCTATGAGACCGGCAGGGGACAACATCACAGCTTCAAACACGCTCATGGACTATATATTCCGCCCGAAGTCAGAGCCTTATCAGTCGATGGGTTTGTACAATCATGTGGCCAGTACTAGACGAACCGCTCACAAAGCAGGCAGCAAAAAGGTACATACTGGGTCGTTCTCCTCCGACGCACATCCCCAACACATGTCTCACATATTAAGCAGCAGACGAAAGCCGGTGGTACCGGTACTACTCGGCCCTCGGATCCAAAGGCGCCATGGAAATGATTTCGAACAGGAAAGCTGGGCCCGAGACATGTGTATACTCTTCAAGCCATGGAGACAGCCATCTGATCTCAATGCAGAGAACACTCCGTGGCAGGATAAAGTCGATGAAATCATACCACTCCTGTCAGAAAGGGACAAAAAGGTGCTGGATAACATGGCGCTCATAGCGGAAGGAAAGCAGGCGAGGGACGAGCGACCACGGGGGAAGAACAGGGGCATATCAGAATCCGCCCTCCTGGAACTAGAGAATCTTCCTGACCTTGAGGCGGTTCCTGAACGACCACTGGTCAACATATACGCAGCCGCACTCGAGCCTATAGAAGGAGGAACAGACTATAGGATCCGCAGCAAAGCCTCCGACTACTTAGACAGCTTGTTGGGGCCTGGAGCATCGAGAGCCATCCAGTCCTGCTTTCCTGCCACAAGCCTACGATCGTCCAACACCTTGGAATCCGTCACAATCACGCACTCTAATCCCGGCCAGAATGACGCGGATATAATATCCGCACACAGGAAGTATATGGCGGCCTCCAAACGCAGGAAGGCACCGAGTGACGAAGAAGAGAGCGGAGAGTCGGGACCCAAGAAGAGGAGGAGGAGGAGGAGGGTCAAGGAAATACACCCTGCAGCGGAAATAGTGGACACTATATCTCTACCATCCACCCAAAGGAATGCGGCTACACGTCCCCAAGCCATGGAAGCAGCGCGTATACTAGCCTCGTCCAAAGGCCTGATCAGCAATCCAGAGCAATTCAGAGCATTCATGACAATCGCAGATCACGCGACGAAAGGCGGACAACAATTACTCATGTATGTTGGCGGAGAAGGAGGTACTGGAAAATCCTACCTTATAGAGACCGTGGTCGAATTTTTCTCTCTGCTAGGAAGGAAGGACGAAGTGAGACTAGGAGCGTTTACAGGAATAGCTGCATCACTCATAGGCGGAAATACGCTGCACTCACTATTATCTATATGCACCAGCTCGAAGAATCCTAGTACGCTATCCAAAACGATTGACAGAGGAATGGGGAAATGTGAAATACTTACTTATAGACGAGGTGTCTATGATAAGCGCCCATTTCTGGCATCGATATCGAACAAACTCCAGATGGCTAAGGGCGACCACCATGCAGAAAGCTCCAAGATATTCGGAGGAATAAACATGATATTCTTGGGTGATTTTTTCCAGTTAGCTCCCCCTAAACAATCGCCAGTATACGCACACAAACTAGTAAGAAGCCTACATTCCTTGAGGCGCGGGACAATAACGCATTGATGCCATGGCGGGCGCTTACCTATGGCGACAAGTACAGACAGTCACAATACTCAAGCAATCTAAGCGTACGAGAACGACCCACTACTGGCAATACTTCTATCACTCATAAGAGGCAGACAATGCTTAGACAACACAGGATGCCAGAAAAAGTGAACGGACTGACTGTAGTAGAACATTTGCGGCGCCGGGATATAGAGTACGTTACGCACCACGACCCCGCATTAATGCAGTCCTTCGAAGACGCTCCAGTTATCGTCGGCAACCGATTGGTCCGAGACCTACTGAATTCCACCATGTTAAAGTCACATGCCTCTAGACTGGGCCAACCAGTCGAACTGTACTACTCTACGGACCTCATTAAAGGCCAAATAGTTCAACCACCGTCCGCTATGACTCTATGGTCATTGCCGTCAAAGACCACGAAAGATTCGCTCGGACAGTTACCGATGTTCACTGGCATGAGAGTTATGATAACGGAAAACATTACTGTACGCCTTAACGTGGTAAACGGATCAGAGGGTACCATAACAGACATTAAATACACTGAAGAGGAGGGGCGACGCTATGCGACAGTGGTGTATGTGCGCATAGATTCCAGAGAGAAAATGTCCACGTACCTGGACTAGAGGCTGGAATAGTTCCCTTGTTCCCGACTAACACCAATGTACCTTTTCCCACAGAACGAGCAACACTCTAGCCAAGACCTTCTCCAGAAGGCAAATACCGATATTCCGGCATACTCTTACACTGATTATAAGAGCCAAGGTCGCACACTGAAGAGAGCCATCGTAGACTTAGCCTCTGCCAAGCAACAAGGCGTGTATGTTATGCTTTCCAGGACCACCTCTCTAGAAGGAATCCTCATATTGAGATGGTTCTCAGAAGACAAGATACTACAGCAGATGACAGGGGAGCTGAGGGAGGAAATAAACAGGCTAGATGCTCTGGACGACGCATGCGCCAAAGCCTTTTCCGTAATCCACTCGTGACGCTGTGCAGAAGATACCCACAGTGAACTGCAATCTACACCCTAATCTGACCCGTTTACAACGCTATAGAGCGACGTGCACCAAAAAGATCGAACACACGCCCGATCGGCAGTCGATATGCCACGCTAAAGTATATAGAGGCAGTGACAGCTGTAGAGGGACCGCTGTAAGTTGAGACAACGCAACCAGAGGATACAGTCACATACTGTAATATGAATGTCTGTCAATATACCGCCCGACCGACGAACGCGAACATCATAGATGCCAGAGCAGCAGGACAGCCGTCTTCAGAGTGGCCGAAAGGGGTGAACGTGGTGGCGAGCACGCCTTGGTCGATCGCGCTGTCGTTCAAGAGATCCTACATAGCGAATCAGTAAATCGGGGTAGAGATAATCTGGAGAGTGGACAGACTGGAAAGACGCCAGGACGCTGGCGGGCCTTGGACGACACATTCGCGTTGGCTTTGGCGACAGCTTCCAGCACGTAAGCCGAGCCATCGGTCCAATTGGAAAGAGCGTTACATCCGACTGGAACCGCGATGACGCCTGAAAGGCTAATCACCTTCGACACCATCTCCAAGGGAATAATACCATAGGCGAGCCGATCTTCGTCAAAACCTGCCTTGAGGGCGGCCTTAAAGGTGGAAATGAACGGCTCACGTACTGAAAGCTCCCAATCTAGGTACATGCACATCTCCCTCTCCATCTGGTTAAGCTCTCTAATGGCGAACATGCCACCTCCCACCTTTACCCACGATTTGTTGGAGTAGCCGACGTCGTAGATGACTTTGGAAGATATCATGAAGGAGGTGAGAAATAAACGGTGGCCAGACGTCCCGGTCACAGAAGGAAAACGTCCTTTCAAACGGACAAGCAGCATAAGAGAGGCCAACGCCACAGAATGGTGCAGTCTCGCACGGGAGAGGGCCGCCGCAATGAACGCTGACAGAGACTGAGGGGGCTTGCTACCAGCGGTTGAAATTTCAGGACAAGTGAAAAGATGGTTGATGAATCGAGCATAACGCCTTGCCACCTTGCCGGGCCTATAAGCCGATACTGGGCTGGGATCGACGCCGCTGGCTACAGGCCTTATCATTCTGTGAAGCGAGTATTTCGAAGAAAGGGAAAGTAAGGAGATGGGACGGAAAAGACGGGCATCAGCGAACGAGATTATCCATGAAAGGCAACGAACGCCAACCTTTCGAACCGCTGCCGACTGTGCAACAAGAATGCTTGAGGATACACCTTCCCGGCTCTTATATGGAGCTGTGACAAAGTAACTAGTCATAAATTTGCCATCGCTACCGCTTAGGCCCGATCAGATGAAGAGGACGGACCATGGCACTTGCCAGTGAGGACGCTACCCACTCTAAAAGGGAAGTAAGCACAATCGTCCCTATCTAATTGGCATAAGCAGAACAAGGGCCCCACCTTAACCAAGAGAGATGAAAGCGCGCATACGGTGGCCAGTTACACACTCCAACTCATCACGTACCCAATCATCCAGACCAGAATAAAGCGGGAGGAGGGTACCAAGCTGCATAGTCAAGCCAACTCGTCTAATCTTGAGAAAGGGAAGGAGTCGACACGCTGACACACCTAGTAGGGCCTGCTCATGTCGAGGTAAAAAATGGGCCAGAGAAAGAGGAATCGACACCGACAAGTCAGCGTTTGAGAGAGAAGTTGAGCGGAGCACGATCAAAAAAAAAAAAAGAAAAAGGCACAATAACGGTCATTTATGTAATAGCCGAAACAAGCGGATACAAAGAGCGCGAGCGAGCGAGAGCAAAGAGAAACTAATTGTACACTTTCATGTTTCCTACAGTATTTCACTATACACAACGTACACCACAAGATACGAGAAGGTAGAGGGAAGACAAAGTGGGAGCGCGAGTTCCCAGAGACGTCCCTGGTGGGAATCAAACAGGGGGCACGACTCTAATGAAGACGCGCCGCATCCCATCTACCGGCGGGTTACGGGCACGCAGGGTAGACTCGGACACCTTCATGTCATAGACTGTCCGCGGTCCGGTTCGAACATTTTTCGAACACGGTTCGAACCTGAACCGGACCTTAGGTTCGAGGTTCAGGTTCGGGCAGAGGCCACGGTGACCATGCAGGGTAGCGTAACCCCATTCCTACGAAAGTACGCCATCTCTCCCATTAACTTGTGATGAGAACGACGCAGCCTATGAAGCTCCACATGTTCGAGAGATGGAAACTGGCGACGAGGAGACTGACCACCACTAGGACGAACTATACCGCCGAAGTCGTAACCGCAGGCAGAGGAACTGTCGAGCACCAAATGAGTCAACGATGGGAGAGGAGGAAGCGCAACGGAGATGATATCATGGTCTCCAATGAGATCGCATATCCTGAGGTACTCCAGACTATCCAAAGCTCGGGATGAACGTAGGAAAGAGTTGAGATTGGTCGACACCTCGGCGGACTCGGGTGCGTCAACGTTAAGCTCCAGGTCAAGGGAAGCCAATTGGGGCGTCCTAAGGTACTCCAAAATCTTCATCCCTCCGTTCAAGAGGCGAAGCGACTTGAGCTTAGCCAAGGTGATCGGTCGATCGGCGACCGAACGAAGGACGGGGTCGCTTCCCGGATCCTCGAAGGGCTCGCTCAAGTCGAAATCCACCACAAGATTCTCCAACGACGCGCATAGAGCAAGCAACCCAAACAGCTTGTTCCCCTCCCAATCCCACTTGATCGAAAAAGTGATGAGCCTCTCAAGAGAGGAGGCTGGGACTTGTATCGGTTTTTCCACAGAGTCCTCTTCATCCTCGAAGGCGTTGGATCGGGGAGGAAGTACGATTCCGAGAGCAGTCACCGGAGGAAGCATAGCAAACACCGACCGCGATGGAATATCCGAATCGTTCCATCCGACCTCTTGGTTGTCGGCGAAAACGATGGATATGGATCGCAGCAGCCTCCAAGGACTGGGAACCGTGGAGATCAAGGAGGAGGTACCAAGCGCGGCGATAAAGTTTTTCAGGCAAGCGACGCTGCCGACGTGGAGGATGAGGTGATCGAGCTGGGGGCCTTCGCGCAGGAGCCTGACCAACACTGGATGAGTGACTTCACAGCGTCTACCATTGTAGCACTTGCAGGGAGTCGACAGCGCCTTGTACATCAACCGCTTTGGGGAGCCGCCCGAACGAAGAAACCAAGCAACCGCCTTGCCGTATTCCTCCTTGTGAGCGTAGTCGATCTCGTCGTGCCCAAACTCAAAACAATCGCAAGGCTCCATCATCACTCCGCACCATAAAGCCGGTGTACCCATCGCAGCGTTCCGCCACGATTGGCAGACTAAGACCAAATCCAACAACTCCTCCCGAGCCTTCTCATCCAAGTAGGCTGGCGTCGCCCACTTAAATATCTCGCTGAGCACTTCCATCGGGACCGTCCTAGCGATTGATAGGACAGAAAGGCATCCACTCAACTCTCCTTCCAAGAGGGCCAACTCTGCCTTGACGGCCACGATCCTGGCCGCTACAGTCGAAGCGAGCTGCGAGGCGTAAGCGGCTTCGGCTGGGGGAGGCGCATCGTTGGTCTTGAGGAGAAGAGAATAAGTGGAGAATGACATGACGAGGGGTCGTTGAGGGGAGACAAGAGGGGGGTAACAATGAGATGCAAGTCAAAAGCGAGTTTCAGAGAGTAGATATATAGCCAAAAAAGCCATACAGCTCAATATATTATGGTGCATTTCCCAGTATAACGATCGAGGATAGCACTTAGCGCTCATAGGTCCTAAGCGCCTACATTCCCGTAAGGGGACCGTATCATTGGAGAAGAAGCATGGACTTGACAGACGGTAAGACCATACTGTAGACAAGTCAACCTAGACACGGGCTGTAGCACATAACTACGCTGCTGCCACAAGCGACGAAACAGACCATGTAAAATCCAACCCAGCAAGTAACCGGATCCATCAGGGTAGCGAAACAGCGCTGCTGCGACACAGTGAAGAAAGAAAGAGGAGTGCCTACTGGGTAGAGGTTAAACTCGTCGACTAAGATACCAAGTGGTACAGACACAGAGATAACAGTAAGTATTCCAAGTTACAACCAAGGATGAGGCGTATACAACACAAGTTTGCGAGTCGAGCATCGACATACGACCAAAACTCGATACCTTCCCCTGAAATTAGCGGTCCCGAGAAATGACAGAGAGATACACCAAATTAGCAACCGGATATACCAGTCACAAAACTCACAAGCATTTAGCAGTTTACGCCTAAATCCTACAAGTGGCGAACCTTTCCTCCAGGCAGAGTAACGAAAGCCTGTAGCCCTTTTCGCCTAAGTCCGACGTGTAAGAACAATGGAGTTAGGTCATAATAATCTAAACACATATCTCCGAACAGCGTCATAAGCAACCGTCCAGACGGTACAGCCAAAGTGCAAAATTCACCGATCTCCTCTCACTGACCGGACGATTGAGCGGCACATACCAAACGTATATAATACGGCCAAGACCACCCAGAATTACATCGCCCAGTCGTTCAACAACGAGCGTCTCCAGCCTGAACATCAGGTCGCAGTATCCAAGTGAAAGAATGTTGGGTAAGTACAATATCGGAGGAGCCCCACAGTCGAGGTAGTGCTAAACAGCCCTAACAGTAGAGCATACCGCAGACCCCGCCGGTGATGGCCGAAGGCAATCCCCGATCGGTGATGCAATGCCTGAGCAGGATGATCGCACGCTGCACGGTTCGACAGGCACCGACGTCGAGGACGCAGGTGGATTCAGAGCTGAGCAGACCACGCTCGTAAGTTCTAAAGGTCCTACAGTCGCAGAGGCTAATGTATTACCTACAAAGCCGTCCAAATCACCCAAAACGACCACCGCACACTCCGAAGCAGACTACACTCCCCGCGATGACCCCGATTCCGACGAGCGATGTCAAGGTACAGACCACACCGAGGACATAGACCATGGTGCGTATCTAATTACATCTAACTATAGTAGGATTTTGAGGACTAAAACAGTCTACCACAGATACGGCCAGCACTGCATCTGCTGACTTACCTATCGACAATATAATCCTCGAGACCCTGTCAGCGCCTTCTCGATCTTCCACGGCAAAAGAGTCTAAGGATCTCAAGAAGACCAGACTATCTGCGACAAAAGAAAGCGGTCGCAAGAAGACTAGAAGCTCGAATCAGAACCCCCTCGGGTCCCGAAACCGGTACCGCCTGTGCGACTTCACAGGTCCCACTAGGGTGGTACTCAATGACACCATCGATCTCTTCAGGGTATTTTGCGTCACCAAAGATCCCTTCCCGGAAGTAACGGGGCGTCAGCTGCGGCTCGCAGTGGATAGCTGGGCCAAGGCAGCGGAACGTAGGGGCATACAGATCGCATACCCTCACGAAGCCTCCTCTCTGGTGAGCGAACAGACGCGACACTCTACAGTCCCAAGAGGTCCATCTAACGGTTCCGTTACGCAGGTTACGCACCGGACCTCGCAGATCAGAGGACGCATCAAATCTCTAGCTCGCCCCATCGTACAGTACACTTACAACGTGTCTGGACCCTCAGAAACGAGCACTAGAGACAAGATAGAGCTACTTCTGAAGGACAACAGCTTCCTCTACAGCGTAAGCACTCCATCATAGGCGCTCCACCATAACTGTTAACTCGTCAACCTTGCAGGACACGATTGGACAGAAGAATATATACCTCCACCCGGCCATACAAGAGATACTGAACAAAGCTTGGTTCACGAGCAAGAAGGACTTAGGCCCCTCAAGCCCGGAGTTCGCAGATGAAGAGCGCGGGATACCTCTTCCAACGATAGCGTTCATTATAACCATCGTAAGTATCTGAATCAAGCTGAGAGGAAGTATATTAACTTATATCAATCGGGCGACCCTTTTAGATCCAAGGATCGCTTGACGAATGGCAGTCAGGAACTCACAGACATGTAGATTTCTCAGCGGCGGGATATTACGGGAAATACCTACAGAATCTAGATAATCTGCAACAATTCGAACTAAAGACCAAGGAAGAACAGATACTCCCCAGGTTGAGGCGTCACCTATTGAGGACAGCCAGGTGGGTGTACTCATGAATCTAGTACCACTATTGACTCAATCCGATTCAGGAGGCACGCCGGAGCGGGAGAGGTCATATACAATACCGACTCACCACTTTCCAACTCCGTCGTAGAGTCGGCTAAGATGGACTGGAAAGACATGCTCCTAGGGGAAGAGGCACCCCTTGCACAAGGAAGCAGTTCGACGATGGCGGTAAAAATATAGGTTAGCGAAGAGGGACAGCCCCCCGACCTCATTTCAGACGAAGAAAGACAGAAGCAAGCTAAAGTGCTATCCCCGAATATATATATAAATCGATAATTTGTGCAATGAAATATGACTCGACATACTTGTCGACCAATCGCGTCAAGTTGACGCAATGAATACCCTTCGGTCATAACCGCGAAGAAGGACGACCGACTCGACAAAACATGGCCAACCTGACCTACAAACCCAAGGGTATGCAGGCCAGCATGCCAAGCTGAGCCTTATAGCCCGAGACTGAGGATGCATCCATCCTCGACCCCCGACCCCTCTCCGTCTGTGGTCATATAGCATATAACGAAAGCCGAGCCGCGTCTGATAGCGAAGCATGAGACTATAAAGGGTACCGGCCTGACCCATAGACCCATCGCAGCAGACCCGACTGTCGAAACCGGCACGCCCGCAGGCATTAACAGAGAATGCAAGCGCCAAAACAACTATCCGTCAGCCAACTGGACCTGATTACCAGCAACAATGCACCTAGCCACCTTGAGTCCGTCATCTTCAACCGACTGGTAAAAGAACGAAGAGTACTGCTGGCAATGCATGAGAGGACGACGATGGAAATGAGGAAAGAAGTGACATTATACCAGTCCGTCCTCGCGCCTATCAGACGAGTACCGCCCGAGATACTCGCCGAAATATTCCTGCACCTCGCCCCGATGGTCACCAAATTGGTAGACAGAAGAAAGTCGACGAACTTGGGGTCGGTATGCAGAAAGTGGCGAGCAACTCTCCTTACAACCCCGAGAATGTGGAATCGCATCAGGATGAGCCCCTGCCCATGCTCAGACTGGTATCCGTCGGGGATTGCGCACGATCACGATGCGGAGTACACCAGAATATCCACTTGGTACAAAAGGGCGGGTTGCCTGCCAAAAAGCCTAACTTACTCTGAGTCTGAAGGGTTATGCCGTTGCCTCGAGGGCGGCCGGTGCGAAGCCACACATCCCACTGTCACGCGACTGCTACGCGAGGGGCCTATGCTGGATCACTTCTCGCTCCGCCTGTCGGGCGTGCAGTGCTTGTACAATTGGCTAGAAGAGATGAGCAGCCCAAAAGCAGATATTCCCCGCAACAGCCCTTGGAACAATCTTCGTTCCCTATCTCTCATTTTCACAGACAGTATCTCGCACCAATGGGAAGTCGCCAAGGATATATCACTATCCCTGTTCAGTCGTTTGCCGCCTGTATCCGCCCTTCGGATCGACCTTCCCAAGCAGCGGTTCGCATTTGAAGACGACGGTCCGCAGAATCGTCTTTCAATCCCCATCCCGGCCACTGCTATGGCGAGGCTCAATACACTCCACCTTAGATGGGACTGGGGAGCGCGGTTGCTTCTCGAGGTACTATCTGAATGTGCAATGTTAGAGGGGCTAGTGGTGGACCTCGCAGGAGCATATTCAATAATTGCGCCAGCTGAATCGGTAACAGACCTCGATGATAGGCACCTGACATTAACAAGACTGCGCGATCTCAAGATAGCAGGGGGAGGATTTGACATACTCAAATACCTCCGTAGTCCCGCTCTAATCAAATTGGACATCGAATTAAACCTAGACGGCGATCAATGTACCTCCCTCCCAGACACCCTCTGCAGATTTATGGCCGCTTCGAATGTGGAAAACAAACTGCATAGCCTTAGAGTGAGCGGAATGATAGGTTCGATGGACGTGATTGAGTTCCCTCTACCTAATCTCAAAGAGCTAAAAATACTAGAGATGGACCAATCGTATACATGCGGCTACAACTTCACATCGGACTCGGAGGAGGGCTATCAAAGACAAAGTAGAATACGCGACCAATTCCCGGCTCTGACGAACCTCAACCTGTTTAACCTGCGCCGTAGCTACCGTACGCTTGAGTACGAGACACCAAGCCTTAGGAGTAAGCACACAAGGCCAAGGTGCTTAGTGACGGTATCGTACCGCAACGAGGAAGCACGCACTGAATCCCACCTGCAACTCCTACTTAACCTGTGGAACGACCATTTCATATGTCTATCGATAATACCGCCCCCCACAGTAGATGAAGAGCGCTCTGCAGATCG
The DNA here is from genome assembly GCA_013368325.1 of Ephemerocybe angulata. Taxonomy (NCBI): domain Eukaryota; kingdom Fungi; phylum Basidiomycota; class Agaricomycetes; order Agaricales; family Psathyrellaceae; genus Ephemerocybe; species Ephemerocybe angulata. Next base: position 10,929 of record JAACJK010000240.1, read on the forward strand.
AGACATATAATGTACAATATAATATAAATAGCCTATACAGATCACCTATCAACGTCAAGATACCCGAACTACGGAATAATAATAATATTAGCGACATGATTAGGTGGTAGTTAAATCAGATTAGACGCCCCCAAAATAGTGAATAAAAATAAGGGCAGCTATTCTGACACAGAAACACGGTCGGCTCTAAAAGGAAATCGATTGCCTGAAACGGAAGACCGAAATTACCCCAAACTTTTTCCCCGAACGCACACTAAACCTTTCCACTTACAGTGTCCAGGAAAACTCGTTATTGGTCGACTTGATCGGTGATTTAGACTCGGGAAGAACTCTTGGCACTGTTTTTGGGCGCTTAGTCTTGGCGCCTCGCACACCTGGGCAACGAGAACCTCAAATGTTCTCAAACTTCTATCTATCTTGAGCTCGGGCGCCCATCTCGAAGGCCAGGGTATGAACCTCATCCTCATCTCTATCCCTTCTCATTGCTCAAATGCCTATCGAGACACCTTTGCCTCACTTTCAGGGTTCGGTCTAGGATGCCCTAGTATTGTCGTGGCGCGGGTATGTGGCTTCACGCCAAGAGCGTTCTTGCAGCATTCAAACAATGACCCTTCAAGGCACTGCAGGGCACTGCGCTAAATTAAGACAAGAGTTCTATATAAAGCTCCCCGTCATCCCGATTGCAGCGCACAACACTGATCGACCTAGGGTCCAAGCGTGACAGACTCATCTGCGCCATCCCTTGTGGGCGCCACCGAAATCATCTTAAAAGCCGGTATGTAACGCGCTTGCCAGTGACGCTCACTGACCACCAGACACTCCCAACCACCCCTCCCTTCTCCAAGCATACTATGACCTCCTCCCCGGAAACCAAAGGACAAGCCCAGTCGGAAGCTTCCACCAACGTTCCCGCCTCAGATAGCTCCGACCACCCGTGGGCAGTCATCACCCTTCCCAGCTACCCCTTCCAGGGGAGGATTTCCGAGGACTTCGCTGAGCACATCGCCGGGGAAATGTCCATGGTGCACAACATTATTATCCGAAGCCTTAACTCTATCTGGGTGAACGCGCCTAATGTTGGAACGAAAGGTCGGAAGGATGGTTCCGTGGCTGCATTCGTTGGGTACTCCCTGGTGGCTTTGCACAATATACACGAGCACCATGACACCGAGGAGGCCATCTTCTTCCCAGTGCTGAAAGATTCGGGACTTGGGGAGATGGTGGCGGAGAACGTGGAGCAACATCGCGTTTTCCACGAGGCAATGGCGGAGTTCGAGGCGTACCTGAGGAACGTGCGGGGCGGTACCGAGACGTACGACGCAGAGAAGCTGAGGAAGCTTTTGAAGGCATTCGCGGATCCGCTGGTTCGCCACTTGCACGATGAGGTACACGTCTCCGTCATCTAACTTCTCTGTAATTTAGTCCTGACTTTAAACGGCTAAGTAGATCAATACTCTCCGACCCGAGGTCATGCATTCGATCGACAAGGCCGTCCTCCAAAAGCTATGGAAAGGTATGCCAATCTCCTTCACATATGATAGACTCCTTCTCACCAAATTAAATGGTGCAGACCTCGACGCACATATTCAGTCGCAAGGTGGTTTATTCACCACCATACCGTTCATGATCACTGCGCATAATCCCAGTGACGCCGCTAATTGGGTAGGTAGTCCAAGAACCTTTGACAGGCGCTATGGACTAATAAAATATGTAGCCACCATTCCCTGGCCCTTTAAGATGGCTCGTCAAGTCTGTATTCTACCGAGTGCACTCGAGGTATGTTTAACTCAACATATTTCATTATGCAGCTCTGAATATCAGAATTTTGCTCGCAGCTACTGGAAATTCGCCCCCTACACTCTCTCGGGACAGCCGCAGACATTCTCTCCTTGAACATGCATCTTCTGTTAACGGAGTCACTCAATACGCACCACGTGTTGGGCTGCATGGACAATTCCCTTATCCTTACATACCTGTCCTCCTCATGCTCCGCCACGGCGGCTCGGGGGACTTTGTCTGCGAAGCACCGTTTCCGAGACTTATTATTACAGATTGTGCTTTTGCCCAGTTCCCCCAATGTGTATTGTCCGACGTTAAATGCATTATGCTCTCATCTTGAACGAACCTACAAGGTCATTGGGCCGACATCGACTGGGTGGCAGAGAACGGTTGAGACTGTTCCCCGCTTCCGAGTCGGTAAGCATTCCCACGTCGATTGTTCGGAGCGGAATAGAGCGGAATTTAGGCGCTCGTGGCCCAAGGTCAAGCTTGAATTTGCGTTGGGACTCGGAAGCCTCAGTGAACACCGTGACACATCTAAGTTAGGCGAGAGCTATGTTGAAAGTGAGCGAAATTTTATTCAGTCCGGTGTGCAGCGTCTACTATGCACGATGAACGTTAGGATACAGCATTAATGGAGGTCGTACTAAGGTCATGATGCATTTCTAGTCATTTAGTATTTTAGAGAGAAAGGCACTTGAGGAGGGCAGCAACCTCGACGCCAACGCTGCCAAGCTTAACGCAGACGGTCCTGAGAAGGACGGCGAGGAGAACCTTGACCGAGGGGAGAGCGACAATGCAAACAGAGAGGATATCGGCGCACAGAGCACTGCAAGAATGCGTTAGTCACATATATTCCTCAAGAGCCACGGGGACATGAAGACGCACATGATAGCGCTGATGCAGACCTTGAGGTCAACATGGACACCACCACAGGCAGTGATAACGGAGAGGACGACGCGGAGAACAGTCTAGGACCAGTATTAGCCTCTGCATCCAGCTTTGAGAAAGTTGAGAGGACATACGTTGACGAAGCCACCGACGAGGGCGCAAAGCTGAACGGCAGAGAGGACAGCACCAGTGAGGCTGAGCACGCCGTGGACGCTAATGCAGACCTTGATGTCGGCGAGGGCGGCAGCGAGGAGGACCTGAATCTTGACGAGGAGGGCGAGGACAACCTTGATGTTGACGTCGGCGCTGACACCGGCGGAAGCAGCAATGGCGGCCTCTGAAGGCAAACAACTGCGTCAGTACTATGTTGCAAAGATTCGTGGAGACAAACATACTGATATCAGCGACAATCGGGCCAAGGTCTGTGTTCAAGTCCGCGACAATCCCTGAGATCGAAGTGCATCCTCCGGAGGGGCAACGCTTCTTGAGGTCCGCCCCCGGGAGACCTAGCACTCTGCCGTCAACGTTGGCAATGCCATCAGGTCCAAGGACGTCAACGCCGAGCCCAACCAGGCCTCCGACGTTGGCGCCAACGTTGGCGATACCGTTAGGCCCAAGGACGTCAACGCCGAGCCCAACCAGGCCTCCGACGTTGGCGCCAACGTTGGCGATACCGTTAGGCCCAAGGACGCTTGCGCCGACGTTGGCGAGCCCAGCGACACCGACGTTGGCATTGACGAGGCCGGGCCCATGTCCGGGATAGCCGCTGGGAGCTTCGCGAACAGCGACCCCCTGTCCAGAGGTAGTAGGAGCGGCGGACGCAACTGCGAAGAAGGCGGTAGCACCAATGAGGGATTTGAAAAAGAACATGTCGAATAAAGGAGCTTGGTAGGGTATGAGAAGGCGAAAGCGAAGACGAGATCGTTGAGAGAAGCTGAGCTGGGGCTGCAGAATGGCGATGATGGTCGTTTCGTCTCCAGTATTTATACACTAGCTCGTATCCCTGCGATTAGATTATATTCAGGGTCGTCCAGGGTAGCTGCGCCCCAATTGGCTTAATCGCTCGGGTTACTGATCACGGATACCATGAGGAGACTTAGAAGCGCTATGCTGTATTGTGAGCGGTGGCGAGACTGACAGCATTGAAGTCAAATTTGTCCCGACCAAGTCCGAACGACGTTCAAGAGGCAAGCGAGCCGGTATGATCTATGCTTCCAGAGCTGCGCACAGTAAGTAAACGGGGCCGTATGTTGGCCATATGGATGCCGCTGGTCAGTGGTCAAACGGCATTGGATGGGAGCCAGGTCCACACCAAGCGCTGAAATTTCAAGATGGGAGAGGAGGCACCTTGCGCAGACTTCAGGGCCAAGGACTCAGCCAAGTGCCGCCAGAAAGTGTGAATGCCGTACGTCCAGGGTCGCTTCGCCTCCAAGGATTGGTCGGGAAACCGAGAATGTTCTTGGAATGTTCCCTCACTGACAGCGAAGGCTCAGCAGCATTGTGGAAGTTGTGCGGAAGCGAGAACTTCGTAAACCTGGCTGCCTTGGTCCTCCCGCCCTAGGAGATGCTCAACAGTGTTTCCGAGCCCGACGCACTGAGCCTCCTCGACGGGTTTTTTGCTCTCCCATTTCTTATAGAGGCACGAAGGTGTATTGGGAAGTACAGACGCACTTTGCTCCACAGGCGCTTGTGACTGGGGTTAGCGCAGGCAACCTTAAATATCGCCAAGTTGGGAGGGCATCAATGTGCGAGACTTTGGAAGCGCTCGCCGGAGATGTGCAAGCGAAAGGCCGCCCACAGCCAACGACCGTTAATTATTACGAGCCTTCGATCTCCGCCGTCCGATCTCGACTCTGCAGGCGCTCGAGGAGATTCATTGCGGACTCTCCTCTGAGCTTCGGAAGATAGGAGGGACAAGTAACCTGGAGTGAGCTAATCAGAGCGTATTGAAGGATGGATACCGAATGCAACGCAGTTACATACATGCGATGAGACTTGGGATCGCCTGGAGCGTCTAAAGACAGACTGGTGGTGGACATGGCCGGATAGCCGTCGCGCTTGAAAGCTTTACGCGTGGTATAATAGATTTAGGGCATGTGTATCCAACGCATGGCGTGGTTCTAGAGGTAGTATGAGCGCTGCAGGATCCGAGAAGAATCAAGGGTGCTGAACGAGACCTTGAGGGAGAGCAGGCGCTCAGCATTGTCCTGCCCGATTCGAAGAACGTGCCCATCGCGGGGCCCACCGCGGGCGTTGCTACCTTCAAAATCAATGCACAAGGGTGCGCCCTTCGATCTTTCGACCATGGCCTCGAGGAGCGCGGGGTGTGCGTACGGTAGATTGCACCGGAGAGAGGTGCAGTCCAGTGCAACGTCCCTCCACAACTGGCACACGTGAGTAACGCTAATCCAGGCGAGACCGTTTCCGATTTCCGTAGATTCTCTCACTAGCTGAGCAGTGAGCGCAAAGATGCTGGCAAGGATTTCAGGGGGAAGGCGGTTGATTGGTGCGAGACTGTGTGTTGTGAAAGACTTTCAGGGCATCGATGTTGTGCTGGTATTCGAAGATGAGAGCTGCGATTTCCTTGCGAAGACCTCGCTTGTCCGGTGAATCGTCCTGACGGTCAAGGAGATTCTGCGTCTTGTCCAGTACTGAAGGACCCGAAGGTTCCATGGAGTTGTGAACGGTAGGTGGCACGGGTACAGACAGCTTTAGATCTGGTGTGGTCGGTTACTGACTGGTCGGCGAGTATTGCCTAGGCGCAAAGACGCTACTATCGCGTACCTTCGTCAGCGAAGCTCCGATGGAGGGGATTATTGAGTGCGATTGTCTCGAGGGTGACGATTGAAATATTGAAACCTTGAGGGACAGGAGGGCGGCGATTCAGAGTTGGACTGCGATTGACTATACTAGATGCCAATGAAAAGCTGTGAAGGCCGCACTGGTCTGGCCTGTGTTGCTCGTCATCTGCGGCCTGTCCATAATCTCAATTAGCAATTCTGAGTGCATGGAAGAGCTGAGATGCCTGCTGGTTGAACCAAAGTTGGAGGCAAGTTGGAGGCGCGCGAAACTGGCGCGATCAGCTGTTGATGGACCCAGGTTGCTCTTGCACTTGACCATGTCTCTCCGCGATGCCAACGTAGTTATCATCGAAACAAGTAGGACCCATATAAGAGCTGTTCTTGGGCTTCATGAACTGCTAAAAACGCCATCCGTTGTACGTGTTTTCAATCCTTCAACCATAACATTTCTGGATCTAACAGTTTGAATCCATAGGAGTTCCATGCACGCGTTGGTTTACGAAAATCTGGGGAAGGAAACAATGGAGAGGCATCTTCGAGCTCAAAACCAACTGCGCAAGTGAATGATTACCTCGTTGGGCTTCAGTTGGACGAAGCGCTTGCAGGGCCTGATGCTCAAGATATCGAAGTCTCCTGGCCATTCCTGACTGGGGAGGTCACAAACTGGGCACAGGCAGAAGCTCTTTGGTACGTATGGCTATCCAACCTCATTCCGCATACTCGAGGCTTACTTGCACTTGTATCAACGCGTCCGCAATCCCAATCTTTTATCAACACGAACGAATGTACAGGAAGCACGTCCTCTTCACCCACCTGCAACGCAAACGCACAGTCAACGAATCCCCCGTTCTGATAACCCTTCCAAGCCCCACCCCCTCGCGCACCCTCTACGAACGCACCTGCCAGATCTTCTTCGAGCGCTTCAACGTCCCCGCCTTCGCCATCCTCGACCGGCCCCTCGCACAGCTCTACGCCGCGAACTCCCTCAGCGGCGTCGTCGTCGACATCGGGGAGGACCTCACCGAGATCACCCCTATCAACGAGGGCGTGCTCGTGCACAGTGCAAAGCTCCAGACGCGCGTGGGCACGCGCATGTGCCGCCACTACCTCGCACACCTGCTCAAGGGCAACTCGAGCGTGATGCAGACGCTCTTCCCTGGCGGCGCAGCTGACCAAGCTCAAGTGCACTCGACGCTCCTCCGGCTCGCGGACTACCTCGTCTACGCAGGGCTTATCAAGCCGCCGTCGAGTGGAGAGGCCGCACCCCCGCCCGAGGACGAGGGGGTGACGGATATCGCGGCTGTTGTCGTCGCGGGCCGCGAAAAGGCAGTCATTGAGTCGGGCATGAAGAAGAAGCTGAACGCGAAAGCGAGTGCAGCGGAGCAGGCGCGTGCACGGGAGATCGAGGCGCTCGATCTCGCGACGGTCGAGTTTGAGGGGCGGGAGATCACGGTGGGCAAGGAGCGCCACCGGTTCTGCGAGCCCATATTCGACCCGGCTGTGGTAGATAAGCTGGGTCTGGAGCGCTTTGGCAGCGGAGCCGGGGAATGGGTGGGGAGAGGAGAGGAGGGGCTGCCACCGCTAAAAGCGGAGGGGCGGAAAGTGGAGGCGTTACAGGATGCGGTGGGGAGGGCTGTGGGCCAGGCGGATACGGATATGCGGCAGTATCTCTGGCAGGGCCTGTTTGTGACTGGGGATGTGACGCGCTTCGTGAAAGGTATAGGCGTGTCGCTTCAGTCAAGGCTTTCTCCGTTCATTGCATCCTCTGGCCTCGATACGGATATCCAGCCGAGGACAATCCGCGTTCTGAACGTCCCGGAATACTATGCAGAGTATAGGGAAACGGGGAATGGGTACTCAACGTTCCTAGGAAGCAGTATCGTTGCGAAGGTGCGTCCCGGTGTCTTTCATCCTCCTTTTGCTCTGACGGAACTCCAGATTATCTTCAACGACCACAATGCCAAAAACTACTTGTCGAAAGCGGACTATACGGCCAAGGGTCCGCACGGCATCATCGAAATGTCGCCGTCTTTGCTGTAACGCTAGTAGAGCCTTCCCGGTAGACTCGGGTGTGTCTATTCTTGTGTACTTATCTCTTGCTGTTTTGGTTTTCTACTTTGTGCTCTATTCGCCGACAGTGCCTCTTCCCATCTTCCATCGAAGTTGCAGCTCAAGGAAGATGAGGTTTGCTTGCTTGTATGTTCCAATTGGTGTAACGTCCTTCTTCCCTAGTGGTCAATATCTCGGGGTTTGGGGTGCCGGCGGGCAGCCGACAGACCTATTTGTGGCTCTGCTGGTACAAAGTGCTTTGAACCTTCCCAAAACTATGACTGACCCCTACAAATCAGGGTGCCACTGGACGTGCATCTGTAGGTGAACGTTGTCGAGCCACCATTGGGGGCATACGGCATCAAGCCTCGAAATGAAGCTTGTAAACCGCTTCTAATGCATGCTCATCTAAGGCTATCGGTCGCCTCCTCCCCTTGTCGCGCTTTCAACATGAACAGACGTACACGTTGTAACGCTCCTTCTCATTAACAAGGCGAATATAGGACCGTATAACAGATGTACATGCAGCTTGAGCCCGTTGGGGGAACTCGGAGACTTTTTCCTGCGACAGTAAGGTCGAATGCTTTGTCGCTTTGATAGGCAGCGACCGAGCCTTGTGTGCTTCGATGTAAATTTGGCGCAGCTGAGGCCTTGTTGAGGATTTAGGCGGGCTTACCACTTGCTTCGGCCTTTCGTCACTGGAATGCTCGAAGCAGCGGGATCCGCCCCACCTCCTATACCCGACCATTCCAGTGATTAATTAGGATGGCAAACCGTCATCTGCTCCAGGAACACGACGGGCAGCGGCATCGCTGCGAAGTTAACTGCTAGTACCTGATAATAAGAGGATTCGTAGCTTCGAGTTTGCACAATTAGAGAATTCGAGGGCTCCTCCTCCTGATTGTCTTGCTCGGTGGCGAGTCGGCAACGAAGGGAGGGCTGGGAGCCGAGCATGAGTCTCTGGGCCATTACAACGCCATACCTGGGGCGTCGGGGCATGATGGCAGGCCGGAAATGCTCGACGGAGCATTCCAGCTCACAAGTACGCCAAATATGCATCGGTCGGCGCTGCACTTCATACCTACGCAGTACAAGCTGTACCCTTAGCCGGCACAAGAGTAGCCTGCAGCGAGGTGCTGCGCAGGTGCAGGCAGAGTACAAGGCGCAGGGGGCGTCCTTATCGGGAAGCTTGGTTATCCGAGTGGGTGCGCGGGATCAATTGATGGCCAGCCTTCTTCCACTCCCAGGTGCAGCGTTTACGCCGTACACATGCCTGTTGTTCTTTTGTTTGCCTGCTTCCCTATTCATGCCTTCATTAGGTCTTGTATTGATGGAACAAGAACAATAACACTGACATGAATGTGAATATAAGAATGTCGGTGGCTGCAGGGGACAACGCTATCTTCCCCTCCTTACCCCTGGTCGTCTGAGCCAAGTGCTACTCCTCCACTCCGCATCCGCATCCTTATACCTCCACACCAATCACGATGATGAAGAACGGATCCTTCGCAGTGGCTGTTGTCCAGCGCCAGGTGGTCGTTGTCCAAGGTTCGTTTCCAAGCAGCAATCTAATCACAATTCTCGCTAACCTCTCACTCTCTAACAGCAACAAAATCGCACTCCAAGCGCGAGAAGTACCTCGAAGTGACCCCATACACCCCCTTCGGCGGCTCGCGCATCTTCCTCTCGCTCTCAGGACAGCCATACACCGTCCGCATCCCCTCCTCCGACGTCCTCGCACTCCTCCCCTCGTCCCAGTCATCCCCCGCCGCCTCCTGCGCAGGGTACATCGACAGCGACACCGAGTCGGACTACGATTCCGATGCGCACTTCAACTTCAACGGTGCCCGCGACGTCAAGGCGGTCTCCGCGAACGTGGTGGTCGGGGACGGCACCATCGAGTTGCCGGAACAGGCGTTCGAGGAGTACGTCAGGCTGAGCGAGAAGCACTACAACAGGCCCAGGTCGGCGTCGCGCAGCGCGAAGCTCTGGACGTCCATCGTCGGACGTGCGGGCTCCGTTCGTCATTAATGGACGAGCGTCCTCGGATACCCCCTGCTCGGCTCCCACTCCCCCAGCGCTTTAGACCATTCGACCAAAACAGTGCCCACCCCCATACACGCGCCTCGCACCAAGATTCAACAACACATACCCACATACCCCCATGCCATGCCAGACTTCAATATTTATTCGCCTTCGCCTTCTCAAGATTACGATTCATGATCATACCCACTGTAGCCCTAGCCATATGACACCCACTGTATCCTCTAGCTGCCTCCATCTTACTGTATCGATACTATGCCTCCACTACTGTATTTTTAGCTGTTCCCTGTATGCCTCCTGATGTTCCCCTAGACAAAAAATCCAAATGCGTTATATCCTCTTCGTCATTGCGTGGTATTGGGCCACTACTCAGGCTATCGAGCGACAAGGGATAGGTAGTGACGGTATGCATCGCAAGGTGCACTTATGGTGCCTGGTGCCAAGATTTCAGCACGGCCTCGGGGGCTGACTTTGAGGACGAGGGTGGGCGCTTAGCGTGGGAATGATTGCTTTGACCACATAGGCGGGCCTGAGCGCTTGAGCAGACGTCCGGGCAGTTGTGGTAGTTCCGGGGTGTGGCTACAACGTTGTATCACCGAATGAGCTACCTAGAGGGGAACAAGGGGTCAAAAGCACCGCTGAACGCGTTCGACCCACCATCATCTCACCTGTATTTGGAGCATCTATAGAAGTTCTGGGTAAACAAGCTTTTATCAGTAAAACCATCAAGAAAAGGCCCAAATACTTCGAGTGTCTCCAACTAAACGCCCCTTCGGTACACCACTACAGTCTCTAGGCCTCTCCTCAAGGAAGTACCTCAATGGGCTTCCACTCGATCATACTTATATCAACGGATGGTATACAGATTACACTAAGTAAGGATGTAAAGCGCTCTACTCGTCGTCCATATCGTCGTCGCCATCGTCCTCCTCGATGCGCTGCTTCTTTCCCGGCCTCTCCTCCTGCAACCCCTTCATCCTCCTTCCCTTGAGCTTGCTCAAATCCTGCAGGCCCACATGCACTCTTCCACGCAGATCGCCCATCTCGTCGACCTCCACGTTCTTCCTCTTCTTGCCCAGCCCCTTCTCGACGTCCGTCTTCTTGAGCTTGGGCCGCTTCATCGCGAGCTTGAGCATGTCGGCGTCGGGTGCCTGTGAGCGGCGCAAGACGAGGTCGAGCGCAGGACCCATGGGCACGAGCTCGACGCGCGGGACGCGCACGCCGGAGGACAGTAGTTTTGTGGTGTACGCGCGGATGTGCACTTTTGGGAGGGAGGCGGAGGCCATGGCGAGAGAGGTCGCGGCGGTGGGCGGCAGGGAGCTTGCGATGAAGGAGGCGGAGGCGACGGCGGCGAGGGGGTTGGCTTGCACGGAGTCGGCGGAGTAAGTGGACGGAAGGAGGCTCATGCTCGTGGCGTCGTTGAGTGTGGAGGGCGTGGGCCCGAGGGAGATGCTGATTACGTGCTCGAGGCCGATGAGGGATATCGAGTCTACCTCTTCGCCGTTGAAGAAGTCGATGAGCATGGACTTGAGGTGGATGAACCGCGGGTGTGTGTCGAACAGCTCTGAGGCGAAGTGGAGGAGGGGTTTGTTGCCTGGCGTCGATTTGGGAGTCTAGGATACGGTTTGTCAGGAGAGGAACCCTGAGATTAAGAAGGGGGACACACCTTGAAGTCTGCCATGGCCTTGTAGTTCTCTACACCGACCTCGATCATATCGAGAACCCGTCCGTCGAACATCCTGACGAAAGTCATTCCGTTCGGCCTCTTCTTCGTCGTCTGGCCCACTACGAACATCGAAGCATCATTCTTCGCAGCCCAAAACTCGAGCGAGGCAATAGACGTAGATGATCCTGCTGCAGACGAAGATGTGGTGCTGCTATTTGTTGCCGAGTCGAATGGGTGGATTACATTTTTCTTGTTGAACGCTACCGCGTGAGGGCGTTTCAGGGCCATCTAATGTTGCCCACCAGTCAATATCCCAACTCAGAGATACGCAGAGGTATGGTAGACGTACCAAGTCCTTGAAAACGCCATTAACGACCTCTCCAGTGTGGGTACCCTTGACGAAGATAACCGTCCGCGGATCCTCGACCTCCTTGGGCTCACGAGCGTCCAATGCTCGTTTTGAGCGAGCAGTTTTGGGTTTACTATAGGAGTCTCCGTTAGCGCTCAGTTGGGACTGTGATATGCCGCCCTCTGTACTCACATTACGCGCAACATGGTGTTGCTTTGTAGAAGTCTTTCTTGACCCTCGAGTTCACTGAAGCAAAAGTTTCGATCATTACGTAAGAAGAGAGCCGAAGGCCGGTCCGGCGGGACCGACAGCGGTTATCCCGGCGCTTGCTCTAAGCTCTTTGCTCTCCTCCTCCACCCTGTCGGATTCACCGTTGGGAGCCTTGCAGCACTTGGAGAGGATGCTATCGTGCTGACATTAAAGCAGCTCTTTCGCTCAGAATGCCACTTAACCGCCCACTCAAACGCGCTGTCGATGACAATATGTGCATCTTTGGAAAGGGAAATTCACGAAGCACCGGCCCCCCAATGTTGCAACTTACAGATGCTCTTGCTTCCCCCACCGAGCAGAACTTGCTAATGATGCCAAAAATTGCACCTTCAGTCCCAGCCAGTCCCAGGAACGTGGTCACTACTTGAAGGATGCCCTCCAACGTTTTCTCTCTGTAGCCAGCGAATACCACATTGTGGCTCTTGCCTCCACGTTTCCGCGGAGGCGGGTGGCGAGCTGGTCGCGAGCACTTGCACAGCTGGGAACGGACTTGGAACGAACATCGGAGATCAGGAGAGGTAAAGTCACCCTGAGTCCCGATTTTGCAAAGGTATTCAGCGTTTTCGCTTCCACATCTCCAGCGAGCCCTTCCCTGCAACTTCCTGCGCTTCCGGAATCCCGCACATTGATGCCCTCCCGACTTGGAGATATTTAAGGTTTTCTGCGCTAATCCCAGTCACAGGCGCCTGTGGAGCAAAGTGCGTCTGTACCTCCCAATACACCTTCGTGCCTCTATAAGAAATGGGAGTGCAAAAACCCGTCGAGGAGGCTCAGTGCGTCGGGTCGGAAACACTGTTGAGCATCTCCTAGGGCGGGAGGACCAAGGCAGCCAGATTTACGAAGTTCTCGCTTCCGCACAACTTCCACAATGCGGCTGAGCCTTCGCTGTCAGTGAGGGAACATTCCAAGAACATTCTCGGTTTCCCGACCAATCCTTGGAGGCGAAGCGACCCTGGACGTACGGCATTCACACTTTCTGGCGGCACTTGGCTGAGTCCTTGGCCCTGAAGTCTGCGCAAGGTGCCTCCTCTCCCATCTTGAATTTCAGCGCTTGGTGTGGACCTGGCTCCCATCCAATGCCGTTTGACCACTGACCAGCGGCATGCATACGGCCCCGTTTACTGTGTGCAGCTCTGGAGGCATAACTTATAAATATCTGCTGAGTTTGATCATACCGGCTCGCTTGCCTCTTGAACGTCGTGCGGACTTGGTCGGGACAAACTTGACTTCAATGCTGTCAGTCTCGCCACCGCTCACAATACGGCATGGCGCTTCTAAGTCCCCTCGTGTTACCCGTGAGTTAGCGACCCGAGCGATTAAGCCAATTGGGGCGCACTCGCCTTAGACAACCCTAAATGTAATCTAATCGCAGGGAGACGGAATCGTGTATAAATACTGGGCACCAACCGGCCATAATCGACATTCTGCAGACCTAGCCATCTCAGCTTCTCCCAGCAGTCTCCTCTTCGTCCTCACCCTCTCCCACCCACTATATCACCCTTCGTCATGCTCTCTTTCAAATTCCTCGTTGGCGCTGCCGCTCTCTTCGCCGTTGCATCCGCCGCTCCCACTATCAACGTGGGCAACGTCGCAGTCAATGGCGCGGTGGTTCACGTCGAGCATCGTGACATCAACGCGGGCAACGTCGCACTCAATGGCGAAGTGGTTCACATCGGGGACCGTGACATCAACGCGGGCAACGTCGCGGTAAATGGCGAAGTGGTTCACGTTTCCGGACTCACGAAGCGTGGCGCTGACGCCCTTGGGCCCGGGGGACTCCTAAACATTGGCGCCCACGTCCCAGGAGTAGCGGGTGCCCATGTCGGAGTCGGAGGCCCCGGGGGGCTCGTAACTGTTGGCGCCCATGTCCCAGGAGTGGCCAAAGCCCATGTCGGTATCGGGTCGCCCGAGGGGCTCGTAACCGTTGGCGCCCACGTCCCAGGAGTGGCGGGTGCTCATGTCGGAGTCGGAGGAGTCCAGGCGCGCTGCCCGTCTGGAGGATGCACTTCGGTCTCAGGTATTATCGTGGACTTGAACGCCGACCTTGGCCCTATTGTCGCTGATATCAGTATGTTTGTCTCCACAATCTTTGCAACATAGTACTGACGCAGTTGTTTGCCTTCAGAGGCTGCCATTGCTGTTTCCGCTGGTGTCAGCGCCGAAGTCAACATCAAGGTTGTGCTCGCCCTCCTCGTCAAGATTCAGGTCCTCCTCGCTGCCGCCCTCGCCGACATCAAGGTCTGCATTAGCGTCCACGGCCTGCTCAGCCTCACTGGTGCTGTTCTCTCCGCCGTTCAGGTTTGCGCTCTCGTCGGTGGCCTAGTCAATGTACGTCATCTCAACTTTCTCAAAGTCGAATGGAGAGGCTAATGCTGCCCCTAGACTGTGCTCCAGGTCGTCCTCTCCGTCATCACTGCCTGCGGAGGTGTCCATGTTGACCTCAAGGTCTGCATCAGCGCCATCGTGTAAGTCTTCCGCTTCACCCTCCCCTTTGAAGAGCGGACTGGACTAACACACCCTTGCAGTGCCTTGTGCGCGGACATCCTCTCTGTTTGCATTGTTGCTCTTCCCTCGGTCAAGGTTCTCTTCGCCGCCCTTCTCAGCGTCGTCTCCACCACTCTTGGCAACGTTGGCGTCGATGTTGCCGTCCTCCTCAAGTGCCTTTCTCTCTAAGCTATTAGATGCCTGGTAGGGCATTTTATACCTTTAGAATCAGCTATCATGCTTGACCTTAACGCCCTGTTCCGAACATATTACACGATGCACTGCCAACTGAATACACGTCTTGCCATGTCCAGCAATTTGTTTCCTTTATGTTCTTTGGTTGATTGGCACAGGTTTTGTCTGACTTGGCGAGGTAACGAGAGGCACCATCAATGATTCACTGCACGATTCGGCTGTGGACCTCCCTAAATGAGCGAGCGCTTAACTGCCTCCATCGAGCGCCCAGTGAGCGTGGGCGTGGGAAATGTCTTCCGCTGCAGCGAATGCCACGCGACCGTCACGACTTTGCTCACCTGGACACCATGCACAGCTCTCGACTCAATCCACAGCACCTTCTCTCGGACCCGAACCGCCCCTCGATTCAGTATAAAGTCGTCTAGAAACCATGTAAAAACCTCAACTCAACCAGTCCTCTGGCATGCCCAATCCTTTCAGGGCGACTAAGAACCTTTTCAAGTCCAAACCCACTATGTCGACCTCGAGCAGCTCTACACCCGCTCCTACGACTGAGCCTACCGCAGATCAGAGCACAGACGCTCAGCCAGGTCCTGCTGAAGGGCCAAAGTATGATGCCAGTAAACCTCTGTATGTCACCCTCTCGCGTCTGCACCCTGTGTTAAAAGCTTAACGTACGTTCCAGGGATATCCTCTTCTTGCAGGACGCGACGGGAAGCCAAGGCCCGTATATCAGCTCTGCGCGGAGTGCCATTCAGAGTATCTGCACCAAGATCTCTGAGTCTGCCTCACTCTCTCAAGGCGCGATACGCTTTGGTCTCATCGCTTTCCGGGACCACCCACCCCAAGACACTTCCTTCGTCACCAAGAACTTCGGGTTTACCTCTGATGTTGGGACGATGATAACCAATCTCGCTAGCCTGGTGGCAAGCGGCGGCGGCGATGGCCCTGAGGCAAGCACAGCTGCGCTTGCGGACGCATTGAACATGGAGTGGGAGGAGGATGCTGTTAAGATCGTTGTCCTTATCACGGACGCTGCGCCTCATGGTATTGGAGAGCCAGGTGATGGGTTCCCAAATGGATCGCCAGATCGTGAGTTGCCCTTGTTTCTCTTTGCCATGTATGCCTGTGCTCATTGTATGGCTTTTGTAGAAAACGATCCTCTCGAAATCGCGAGGCAAATGGCTGAGCGTGGGATAACTCTGTACGTGGTCGCGTGTGAGCCATCTCTCAGTCGATATCTGGTACGTAGAAGGCTCCTCTCTTCCTTGTCGTATCTCTTGAGGCTAATCTTTCCCTTTGCAGAATGCAGTCGACTTCTACAAAGCCCTTTGTCAAATCACCTCCGGGCGCATGGTACCCTTGCTCAACGCCGCCCAGCTCGGGGACTTCATTGTCGGCTCTGCCGTCGAGACGGTCGAAACCGAGAAACTCATCAACGAATACCAGAGCACGATCCTCGAGGACGTATATGGGCAAGGCAAACCCGTCGAAGAAGTGATACAACAGATGCAACAAAAAATGGCAGAACGTAAGACTGAGATCAAGACGTTCAACGTCGAGAACCCATATGAACAGAGTCGGGAGAGTGAGTCGAATGTGAATGTCTGGGCACAGGCTAAGAGCCTGGGCAACGCGAAAGGGAAGACTCAAGCAGTACGTCCTCAGTATCACTTATCTAGCGCTACTGGATGATACTAACTTACCATAGATTCAGACTCCAAGGCTGAAAAAAGCTTTCCAGTCTTCTGGCGGATCATATGGTAGCTACGGGGCGCCTCCTCCTGCGCCCGTGATGGCTAGGCCAGGTGCTTCGGCGCGCCCTATGCAGCAAATGCGACAGTCCGTGAGCAGTTTCGGGAAGAGCTGGTTCAATGGTTCTCGGACTCCTTCATCTGCCCCAGCGCCACCCGCCCCTGCCGCTTACGGTGCCCCAGTTGATTATGCTGCAGCCCCCTCATATGCTTCTGCACCTCAGGCTCAGCAGGTTTCGCTCATGTCGCAACAAGTTGACCAGTCGCAGACCAACAGGATCGTGATGCAGAGCTTGATGAGGAATGCGAAGGTTGGCCCTGGCGGTGTTCTTACTCCAACTGGAGAGTATAGTGGGGCGAAGGGTGTTCAGATGCCCCAGGTGAAGAGTGAAGTGAGTGACGCTATGGATACGGGTGCTTGAGAGTTCCGCGATCTCCCTGTTGTTTGCCATAGGTGTATTTGTATGAACATCTTTCCTATTCGTCTGCTTCGTTTATGTAGCTGCTATATGTCTCCTTTATATAACATTGCAAGTCCTGCTACCGGGATCTCTTTTCACAGTAATTGAGGTTGGTATAAAGTGTATTCTGGAAGGCAATTAGTCTGCGAGGTGCCGGAGAGGAAAAGTAGTCGCCGACAAGTCGTGCAGCGCTAATTAGCAGGCGCCTAAAGACGGACTTGAGACGAACATTAGCGCCGCCCTCCGTTTCGATCACAAAGCAAGTTAAATCTTGGCCAGAGGCATTCGTCTCGCAGTTGAGATGGTGTATGATGGTTTTATTGAGTTTATGGTAGTTGTGACGGTTGTTTGACATATTATGTTAGAGAGACAGAGGAAAAAGAAAAACAGATAGTAAAAGAAAAATCTCTGCCGAATAAGTCAGAAACTGGGAAGACTGGAGGACAGAAATCAGACTTACATTCTACGGAAGCACGATGGCGTTACAGGAGACTGTGGGTTGACCGCTTGCGGCGAGAAGTTCAGTTCGAACTAGGCATGTCTGTTACGTAGAACTGCGTCAGCAATGAAAACTGATCACATGCTCAACGTACTTACCTTCTCAGTGGCCGACTAAAGAGTTGCTAGAAGCGTCAAAACACCAATGTATCCAAGGAAAGAAAATAACTCATACCGGGATACCAGTATTGGCGAGAGGGGGCCCTGTGACACGCCTGATCCGTTGCACGACGCCAGAAACACATCCCACCATCCCGTTTTACCACACGCGAAGCAACGCTGCAAACATCCTTGCTCAGGTATGTAGCTGGTGCTTAGGCTCGTCAAAGACGAGACCAGCTGCGTCCCTGTGCTAACAGAGCGACTGACACTGGCCGTGCGACATCCGGCTCCGCGATCCTTTCCTACGGGACCTGTTTATTAGACAAGATCCCGCCTCCAGGGCGCTGGTGGTGCCCCCGGCGCTCGATGGGAGTATCCAAATCGAGCGAGCGCCGAGACCACGCTGGTTGAGTGATCACCGCTACTGCCCGCACGTTCCCTACATGAGGCTCCCCCTGGGGGGAACCCCGTGTAGAAATAGATGCTCGGGATGCTAGTGTGGGATGTGTCCGTCTGAAGTGCAAGGGGGGCGTGTCAGGCCACCGAGGTCGTCGTCCATGCGCTGGAGCTGAGGATGCGTGAATCCTCGCAAGGTCAGTTTGCGCTGTGGATGCGGAAGATTAGCGTCGTTAAAAACGAGAGATGCAAAGGCGACGCACCCCAGCCCCAGAACATGGACGTGCGTGGTGCTCCTGAAACCGTCTGGATTGGCGTTCCGATTGGCGAATATGTTGAAGATGATGTAGGTTGGTTAGGGCTGGAGTCGATTACGAGGTGACTTCGGCTATTAATTCGCGCTGTAGGGCCTCAGAACAAAGGACGGGCTCAGCGGAAAATAAGGACGTACGCAAGCCGGGGAGCATGAGTGATGCGCTTCGGAAAGCGCAGAGGTCGTTGGCGATACTGAGAGTGTCGGTGATGCGGCGGGTGGCAGGGAGCCATCGAAGTCTGGAGGTGGCATCAACAAGGATGACCAGCAATCAGAAATAGAGATCACCCACGAGGTAGATAGGCTTTGCCGCTAGGCACTGCGAATGACGAGCAGTACAAGGAGGAGCGAGCTCGTCTCGAGAGAGCAAGAGAGACGCAGATGAAGATCATGCTCTTCGACGAGGGCAGATTTAGAGAAGGCGGTAAAGTTGATGGTGATGATGCTCCTCGAGGGAAGAAGGGAAGAGGTTGTTGATGAGCAAGAGAGGCCCAACCTCCCAGTCTTATATCCCCTCTATAACCCCCCTTTCCAGCCCCCCGTCAGCCTCCCAAGTTGTCCGCCACCGCGGAATGACTCACCGCGATCGATCGAGTCGCAGCAAAAATAGCTGGGCGAGATTGTCTGTGGGCTACGACGAGGTCGAAAGGGGGCAGGAGTAAAACAGGAGTAGCCTTCGTCGGCCCTTAGATCCATGATTCCAGGGTGTTCGAGGAGACCATCATCCGTCAAGCCTACCTTCAATGTTCTGGAAAAATCCGGTGGATGGTGCTATAAGACGTTCGAGTGCGGGGCCGAGAGACAACACCGTACTTCTATTGTGCCATCCAACAAACGACCGCTTTACGGTTAACAATGCCGTGATAAATTGTACGGCCACAAGCCAGGAGAAAGGCCCCATGGGGGTGACTAAAGCGAGCGAGCATAAACAAGCGCCCTACCCTGTAAAACTGGATCAACACGTCTTACGATTCAATAACAAGCACTCAATGATTCAGATGGGATGGGTCGAAGTACGAGCAAAGCTTCAGGAGAAAAAGGCGACGAACGACTTGGATACTGGTATCAAGGTATCTCTTGGTTTCTGCACTGCTAGCGAACGCAAACACAAAGGGCATCGCAGCAGGTGTATCGATATAACGACGATGTCGCGTCTAGCCCCAGTCCGTGCGATTCCACTCATGCAAAGTCTTCAAGACCTTACAAACCTGCTTGTGCGTCTTCCAGTTCTCCTTCTGGCATTCCTAGATATATAACGCGTCAGCAAAGCATGAAATACGCCAGTTGGGAGTAGAGGCACCGGTGGCATGGCAGGACACTTACCTTCGAGCAATACCGCGTTTTGCACGAAACGCACCCCCGCTTAACAGGCTTGTTGCACATAACGCAACACAGCAAAAGGCCGTCGTCAGATCGCTTCCTGAGCGCCTGGTTGATCGTGCGCAGAATTGCCATAGAACACGGGAGAACCTATCAGACGCAATAGATGAGATATACAACAAAGCCTGCCAACTGAAAGGGATGCGTACGATGACAGAACTCGCATCCTCGATCCGATACCCCATCCTCCCATCCAAGAACTGATGCGGCATCCCATCCCGAATACAGATCGTGCTCCCAACCTCGACATCTCTCGCGTCCTCCCTGGGGTTGTCGGTATAATACGCGACCATCCAAAAGTTTCCTTTGAGCTTGTCCTCAACCTGGAACACAGGGCGTCCGAGCGACATGTTCTGTGTCACCTACACACACCATTCAATCAGATTCAGAGATTCGTCAGGGCGAGATGCGCACCTCAAGCAGGATGTACCAACTCTCTCCATCTTTAGGTCCGAAGACTGGGACGTGTGCGATATCAGGGAACGCGATGATATCGTCGAGGTCGAGGCTGTATCGGCTTCGAGACCCCGGCATCGAGGTACCTGAGCTCATTGTACCCAACCCTCGAGGTATAAATCTGGCTTGTCCTTTCAGAGTGATGAGTCGAGTTGAAAGAGCGGGGTGCGGCGGCGGCTGATCTCTAGACATGTACATAAGCAATTCTCACATGTTCTCACATGGGAAGGTGATTAGCCTTTTGGGGAAGTAGTTTACCTCAAAGTGAAGCTTGCTAGAGGGAGAGAGAGGGAGAGAGAGGGAGAGAGAGGGAGAGAGAGGGAGAGAGAGGGAGAGAGAGGGAGAGAGAGGGAGAGAGAGGGAGAGAGAGGGAGAGAGAGGGAGAGAGAGGGAGAGAGAGGGAGAGAGAGGGAGAGAGAGGGAGAGAAGGCCTCAAAAGGCCCAGTACAGCGTCCTTCTCCGAGGCCGAACATTGAAGGTCTGAATCGCTCTGATTTCAATTTGAATCTACTGTATGTGCATGACAATTCCACTCCTACATGATAGCGGAAACAGGAGTGGTGTGAAGGTAGCCAACGGATGTAAAGGAAGGAAGAAAAAAAGTGAATAAAAAGATAAAATAACAACACTGTAAAACACGGGCAAAAGGATTAAAGTTCGGACAGTCGAGTACCATGGAAGTCCAAAAAGAAACGGGAAGGCTATGGCACAATGGAGGCTCCAAAAAGGTCGATCATCATGCAGATCTTGTCGCGTTAGGATCGCGGTAGATCTAGGAGAGAACACAACGTCAATACCCTTCAAGTATACAGAAACGAACGAAAAACACGCACCTTGATATCCCAAATCTCACCAATCGCTTTCTCATCCTTCATCGCAGCACCATTGACCACCCCAGCCGCAATCAAATCATCCTCATCATCCGGAATAATCGTATCCCGAACCTCCTCCTCATCATCCTCAACAGCCGCGAACGCACTTCTCCCCCGTCTGATATCCTTGCCTCCCCCATTCTCGCCATCGGGCATGCCCTCCAACTTGAGGCCCTGTTCGTTGGCCAGATGCAAAAGACAGATGAAGCAGAAACTCGTGCTGATCTCCTCCATCTTATCTTTGGGATACGACCTCTGCAACCCGTTGATGACTTGGCTGAACTGCCGCGCCTCAGTTGGGTCTGTTGGGGGCTTCTCTGACTTAGACCGCCGCCGGTCATGCTCTTCATCGTCAATATCCTGTGTCATGAAAGTCAATAAAATCGTACTTCAAGGTGACGGGGGAAATGGTACACACCATGCTGACGTCTTTTTCTTCTTCTTCATCGTCAACGACGATAATATCCAACCCCTTCCAAATATTATCCTTCAGCTTCCTAACATCAACCCTCTTCGCCCTCTTGGCGTAGTTAACGAATTCAGGTTTCACCCTCCTCGTCTGGCCAGCAGTTGCAGCCAACAAGTCCTGTTCGCCCGCATCATTGGCCATGCTATCCCCGCCAAACGCAGTCAATGGATCGTCGCCAAATCCAGGACCGTCGTCGAATTCGTCATCGTCATTCATGAACTGAGTGGCGAATGGAATGTCGCCCGAGCCATCTCCCATGCCTTCCCCATCCTCCTCCTCATTACGGCGTTGGTCGACTGCAACCTGCGTCCAATATTGATCGTCAATCTCTCCACTGTCAGCGTTCATCCTCGCTTTCTTGCCACGCATCTTGAGCTGTAAGTGATTATTAGCCTTCGAATTCGACTGAGATGTAACTCTGGTCGACTTACGACAAACTTGGGCTTCAAAAAGAGCGTGACGAGCTGTTTGCTTGAGAAATGCATGTCGTCAGGGAGAAGGTGTTCGTCCTTCTTGGCAGCACCGTCCCTCTTTCTCTTATTTCCCTTCTTGCCTGCAACACCGGTACCAGGCAAATTGATGCTCTGCCCTTTGCCAGGAGGCGCGAAAAGCTCTGCACTCAGCTCCTTGAGCGTCTTCTCAGCTGGTGTCAAGAAATCGATCCTCTGAGGCTCGCCTCTCGTTTTCTTGCCCTTAACAGGTGCTTTCCCTGAGCCTTCTGCCTCGCCCACTGGGAAGGGTTAACTCAAATCCATCCCAACAGCCGTTATTGCACTCACTTTTCCGAATCGGTCTTCTCATCTTCCAATGCTCGGGCCCAGCCCAGTTCTTGAACTTGTTATCGAAATAGTCCAGTGCACCATCTCCGCCATCCGCGTCTGTCATCGCCAATATCAGTTCTCGTTGGTTGGGCTCGCTTCTCGGGTCGAACTGAACAAATGGCCCAATGCCTCCTCCGCCTCCACCTCCACCGCCGCCGTTACCACCCATGCCGTCTTCAGGCTCCGCGGAACCTCCTTCCCCATCTCCTCCATACTCGTCTCCACCCCCTCCGCCATACCCATAATCGTCGTTGATAGCTTCTGGCCCTGCGAAGTAGTCCTCAACAGGGGGTCCATCGACATCCATACCAAACTGGCCGCCTTGCGCGTCCGAAGAGTCGTCGTCGTCATCATCGTCGAGGCCATTGGCGGTAAATTGGGTAGCCGTAGGCATAATCTCATTGTCAGGATCGAAGGGCTCATTGAACGAAAATCCAGCGAGAGAGCGCGAAACGACTTTGTCCTCGAGCACCGAAAAGTCGGGGAGGAACTGGGCTCGCAGCTCGCTGATATCGACAAGATCTTCAGGTTCCTCGTCGACCTCGGCTTCTTCTTGGAACACGGAGTCACTGGCATCGAAGATTACGCGCATTCCGCCGTCGCTCCCGAGCCCCAGACTCAAGTGGTTGAGCAGCAGACCTCCCGCTCCACCTTCGTCGAAGTCCGCGCATGTCTTCTTGAAGAGCGGGTCGACGCTGAACTCCAGTTCCAACTTCTTGTTTGTCAACTGATTATAATCCTTAGCGAGAGTGTTCGTGGATCGGCTCGGCTTCTTCTTCTTGGGCTGTGAGGGGTCTGCGTCCGGGTTGTCCGAGTCGTCTTCGTCGTCATTGTCTTTCCCGCCCGAGGCCAGGTTGCTGAGGAGTTTGCCCGTCTCCGTTCCGACGCTGTCGACACGCGAGGTCCAGATCTTGACACAACCGTCGAGGGTGCACGATGCACGTTGGAAGTTAATGGAGTTGTCGTCGTTGTTCCGCAGGAGAGACATATCGTGAAAGTAGTCGATAAGCGCGAAGTTCCACGAGTTGGTAGCATTGATTTTCTATACACGCCATAGTCACAAGGAGGAGACGATATCGTAGAAGGGTTAGTGCGCGAAAATGGCCACAGCGAGATGCAGAAACGCACATTGTCGGTCGCCATCTTCATCCATTCCTCGAAATTGGTCGTCATCACGTCAATCGAGGGTTTAGGCATCGTAGGGACAGCTGCTACGGCGTTCAAAGGCTGCTGCCTCCTCGATTGCGAGCGCGAAGCGTCCGCGTCGCCATTGGCGCCCTCGGACGACGGCCCCGCAACAGCATTCTCCAACACCGTCATCTTCGCGCTCTTCCTCCTCCTCCTCTTCTCGGCCTCATCGTCGTTGATGTTCACGGACTTGAGCGGGACGCGTTGGACGTTGTCTGCCGCGAAGCTGGGGTCTGGCTGCACCTGTTGCTGGTGCGGGCCATCAGGAATATAGGCCTCGCTCAGGCGTTTGCGGTGTTTTGAGGGGCGGGGTGTTTCGACGTCGGTGTCTTCGTCCTCGGAGACGACGCGCTTTTCAGCTTGGCGAGCTCGACGCCCGCCTGAAGTCGCTGCTGGGGCCATTGATTCTCGTTACCCGCGACCGTCTTCAACAAAGAGTTTACAGAGCAATCACGTGCGGCTCAAACGACCGAAACGCGTCGCGTCACGCGGATCAAGTGCTGTGACCCGATCTGACTTTGTCACAACGCGGAAGAGAAGAAACGATTTCGATATGAAGTACACAGACAGATCCAGGTAGAATATACAGTAGATAGAAGAGATATATGTATAGATATTTGCGTTAGATTAGCTTGGCAGCCTTTTGTTTTCGCGTCGACTTCAGGCCGATTCACGGAACTCGCCCTCACCGCCCATACGATCGTACCACAGACGGCCCTCCGTCGTGGGTGCGATGTATCCCGCCCGGATCGTCCAATCACCGAACCTTTCGCCGTCCTTCCTCTCGAGAGCATACCGCTTGATCATAGGCGTAAGGATCGCCAAGATTTCAGGCTCGGTCACAGATTCTACAGTGCATGTAAGTATCGCAGAAAAATTAGATAGCAAGGGACGGAAACATACCTCGGTAGATCTTGTTCAGGCGCTGACCATAGTATCCACCACCCAGCAGCATGGCGTATGATCCAGGAGCCTTGCCGACGAATGCGATCTCTGCGAGGTACGGTCGGGCGCATCCGTTAGGGCACCCAGTCATCCTCATGACGATAGAATCGTGGCGCAAGCCAGCCGCTTCGACGACCTTCTCCACCTTGTCGATGAGGATAGGAAGGTACTAAAAACAACCCAGATCAGTCCCAATCTACACCAGATATGAAAGAAAACTCACCCGCTCAGACTCCGCCATTGCCAACCCACACGTCGGGAACGCGACACAAGCCGAACTGCTCAGCCTCAACCCGCTAAAGTCCAAGTTATCCATCTTGTACTTCCTCAGGATGCGCTTCACAGTCTCCAACTCGCTCTCAGGCACATCAGAGATCATGACATGCTGGTTCGCCGTCAACCTGAAGGTGCCCTTGTGCACCTGGGCGAGCTCCTTCAAGCCCTTCTTGAACTCGCGTTCGGGGACGTCTTCAATACGGCCGTTCTCGACGAACATCATGAAGTGGTGGCGGCCGTCTTCGCCCTTGTGCCAGCCGAAGTCGTCGATGTTGCGGTCGAAGGTGTAGGGGCGCGCGGGCTCGAGCTTGTAGCCGAGGAGCTTCTCGACTTCGGCTTTGTAGACGTCCAGGCCCATGCGGTCGATGGTGTACTTCAGACGAGCGTTCTTACGACTACAGTCGAAGTTAGTGAGTGTGCAGGCAATGGAGGGAAAGAAGGACGTACTCGACACGGTTTCCGTTGTCCCTCTGGACGATGACGATCTTCTCGGCGACGTACTTGCCCTGCTCGGGGGTACAGAAACCAATGACGCTTCCAGCCCGAGGATAGGTCTTCTTGTTACCGTGGGTAACACCCATACCACCACCGATCGCGACGTTGAAGCCTTGGAGCTCGCCGTCAGGTCCGACGATGGCGATGAAACCAAGATCGTTGGCGAAGACGTCGACGTCGTTGGTAGGAGGGACAGCGATGGCGATCTTGAACTGTTCACATAAATGGTGTCAGTTATAAAAACGGTCGTCAGCCGAAGATGTCACGAACCTTGCGAGGAAGATAGAATTCGCCGTAGATGGGCTCAAAGTCCTTGACGGCCTCCCCGGCAACGAGCTTCTTGTCCAACCAGATCTCATGATAGGCGCTGGTCCGTGGAATCAAATGCGCGCTGCATTCCTTCGAGAACTCGTAGACCTGGGCGTGCAACTTCGATAAGGAGGGTATCGAGGAGGAGATGACATTCCTAGCGAACAACTATCAGCACATATCCACATAACCAGTTGAAAAGATCACGCGCCTGTTGACATCACCACAAGCAGCGAGGGTATCCAACAACACCCTGTTGATGTCCTGGATAGCAGGCTTCAAATGCCTCTTGATAACACCGTGGAACTGGAACGTCGCTCTCGTCGTGATCTTAAACGTCCCATTGCCATGCTCGTCCGCGATCTGGTCCATCTGCAACCACTGGCTCGGCGTGCACACACCACCCGGCATCCTCACACGAATCATGAAGCTATACGCGGGCTCCACGCCCTGCGCCTGCCTCTCGTCCCGGATATCACGATCGTCCTGTTGGTAAATACCATGGAACTTCGTCAATTGCGTGTCACTGGGCGCAAGGGCACCGGTGGAGGCGTCCTGGAGACCCTCAGCGATGGTACCACGCAGGAAGCCAGAGGCAGCCTTGATATGCTCGTTCGTGATAGGCTCGGGCTCAGCCTCAGTGACCTCCACCGAGTCCACGCCCATCGCCTTCCACACCTTGGGCTCCCAGACCTTGTACCCCGTCTCCGTGCCATCGGCATCCTGGTCGTCTCCGAGTCCGAGGTCCGCAACGCGCTCGCCGCCGAGCTTCTCCAAGCGCGCGTCGAGCTCCTTCGCCGGCTTGTTGTAGTAGTGCGCGTCCTCGGGGCGCGGCCAGTAGTGGCTGTCGCCCATGCCGAAGACGGTGAACTTGAGGGTGGAGAAGGGCTTGTCGCCGCGGAGCGCGGCGGCGTTGAGCGTCTTGAAGAAGGTGCGGCCGTTCTGGGGCGGCTCACCCTGGCCTGCGGTGGAGGTGACGAACACGACGTGCTCCTCGTCCTTCAGAGCCTCGAACGTGAACGCGTCGAAGGTGGCGACGGTGGTCGAGAGACCGCGGGCCTTGGCCCTGTTCACAAGGCGCTTAGCCTTCTTCTCCGCCGCACCGCCGTCGGAGGCGTAGAGCACGAGCAGGGGAGGCGCGTCGAGCGCAGTGAGGAGGTCGTTGTAGGACTGCTGCGCGCGCTTCTTCCTTGCCTCGCGGATGGTGTCGCCCAGGTTGCTCACGACCTCGGCGGCAAGCGCGGGTGTGGAGCGGGTGAGCTGCGAGAGATGGTTCTGGCGGTCGAGGAACTGCTTCAGGTCGTTCTTCACGGCGTCTGAGTCGAGCGAGAAAGGTTCCAGGCCCTTGGCGTCCTTGCTGGGATCCCAACGGTAAAGCGGCCAGTAGCCAGCGTCCACCGCGAGCTTGGTCTCCTTGAGAACCTGCAAAGCCGGGGACGACTCTGAAGAGTAGGGCAGGTACGCGAGGACGACACTGGGGCCCTTGAACTTGTCAGCTTCCACGAGCGACTGGAGGACCTGGCCATACGACGAGAACACGGCGACGCTGGCGACATAGACGTCGCCGTGGTTCATCGCGTAGAGGCCCACATCCTGCTTGCGTCGGTGCGGGTCGCCCGAAGTCCGAGACGAATATGGAAGCGTGTCGAGGATCAGGATGTTGATGTCAAGCCGCGAAGCGATGGCGTGATGCAAGCCGGAGGCGCCAAGATCATAGGACCAGGCGTCGGATCCGATAATCCACCTCGAGACGGAGGGGAAGTGCTCGCGGAGAGAGAGGGCCCGCTGGATGGTGGGGGTGGAGGAGGCTTGTTCGAGCTGGGCGACGATCTGATCACCAAGTTGACGGCTCTTGGTCGCATCGTCCTTGGCCAGGATCCATTTGCTAAGAAGAGAGTGGAGGTCGGCGCTGAGGGAGGTATCCTGGAGGAGATCTTGGACCAAAGAAACAAGTTGTTGCCGAGCATCGAGCTGACCACGGACACGACCAAGAGCGAACTCGGGCGTCGTTGCAAGCTCACCCTGGGTGGCGGCGAGAGCTGGGGAGTTGGCGACTTCGAACTGGTCCTTGAACAGGTGCTCGAGGATCTTGGTATATGCAGCTTCATGCTTGGGGACATGGGGCACAGAAGACGACGATGATGCTCCTGGAATAACACCGACCTGCAGACGTGAACCAGCCTCCCCAGACGCAACCTTCTGGAGAAGCTTGAGGATGCTCTGCTGAGAGACGTCCTCCCCGAGGATGCCATCATGCACTCCGATATTGGTGCCCTGAACGGCGCTGACCACATCCAAGTATAGCGGTGTCCATTTCGTAGACCACCGGTACACCTGCTCGAGGACGATCACGTTCTGTGCTGACGGAGGAATAGCGCTGACCAACTTGGAGGGGGGAAGGGGGCTGAGGAGTGATAGCGTGACAAAGGATACGCCGTCGATGTCGGTTGTGGCGGCCTCGCTTTTTCCGACGAGGAAGATGACTGTGTGAGGAGCTGAGGCGCCACTGGACGCCAAGGCACGTCTTGGACGACGAACTAAAGCTACCGTGTCGAATGCGGCCGCTTCGTAGGCTTTGAAGAGGTTGGCTGATGAGGGATCGTCGATGGGGCTGACCGTCGTGGACGCGCCATTCGCATGGCCGTTGACGCCATTGACGCCGTTCAGGGGCGTTGAGGCACCGTTGGTCGTCGATGGCGAGTGGGGGTTCTTCTTGGCAAGAAGGAATGGAAGTACGCTCTCGTCCGCAACGAGCTCAGCATCCGAGTTTTCGCCCTGAGAGGTGTAGAAAGCGTGGACGACGGCCTTCTTCTCTGTCCGCGCCAACCGTGCAGCAAGGAGTGCGTTATCGTGCGCATCCTGGGCAGTGTGAGAGAGGATGAAGAAGGGGACGGCGGAGCGGAGGAGGAGGACGTCGGTCAGGTCGTGCTCGACGGCCAAATGCAAGACCACTGATTGGCTGGAAATCTCCGCGAGGTGTAGAATCAAGCGGTTCACGAGCTGGGACGTCGCGACCCCTGTGAAGGAGGTGAGGTTGGAGGAATGGCGGACAAGGGTGGACCCGACATCTGCGCCGTGGGGCACCGAGATGACTTTGGGGGAATGACTCGAGCCTCTGGCCAGAGAATCGTAGGTTTCTGAGAATGCAGAACCAGAGTAGAGCACAACGTCCGAGCTCAGGTAGCCGATGCGTGCTACGGCGGATACAGCAGCCATTGTTTCTGGGGAGATCGGTGAGGAGAGCGTCGAATAACTGAGGTCTGGGGACTTACAGGAACAGGGGAAAATAGAGCTGGCGGATCCATATCCTCGCAGGCGTTTTTATGGAATGAGCAGTGGTTTAGTCGTTAGCACATCATTTGTTTGTTTGAGCCTCGCCGGCGTCTAATGGGGTTGTGCCGGCGGCTCCCGTCGGAGATCATCCGGTCACGCGCTCTGCTCACATAATCATCCCGGTCTGGCCTGCCTTGGCCCTGGTGGCGTCTGCGGGTCTTCTTCATACCCTCGTGCTGCCTCATCGTTATATTCTCTCTAAGCAAGTCACGAATACCTAAAACCAGCCGGAATGTCTGCAGAATCATGGCCGCCACAGCTCAAGTATGTTTTCATGTATCCCCGGTAGCCACCATCTCACATCTGCGGCGCAAAACAGAGAATGGGTCGCAAAATGCCTCGGACAGATGACAGATGCAAACAGGGAGGAGGCTCAGGCAGAACTCAGAGGTATAATTTCTAGCGCATTTGCAGCAAAAACCCTGTGGTCGACGGATTGGAATGGCTTGCAGCTCAAAAGGTCTGGAGGTCAACCCATCTCTCTTGCTACTGATTTACCCCGTTTCGCCATGCAGCCTCATGCCCAAGCCCCCGCCCGTCTATAATCTCAAGCGTAAAAGGTGCGATATATCATGGTTGCATCGAGGCTGCTTTGCTGAGTGAGGCGCAGTGTCGAAGGCCAGCTTCCTGGGAAGAAGGCTAAAAAGGCAAACAATAACAAGACATTGGCCTATGTCCAGGACAACTTCAATGATCAAGCAGCTTTGAACAGGAGGGCAGAACGATTCCAACGGGAACATGACATTGAGCGCAATAAAGCTTTCCAGCCTTCTCAGAAACCGCCCGCTAAATACAACTATCGGCCAGCGCCTGCGTTTGATGCAGCAGCAGACCCTGTGCGTGTTGTCCCCTATGCTTGCCATGCGGTACTCACGACCTTTCCCCTGCCTCAGAACGTAATAAACTGGGATAGATATACCATCGTTGGGACATGCCAGGACATTTTCAAGGACTATCTCCGCCTGACGAGTGTACGAAGGATCAATGCTTTTCTCTTGATTTTCTCCGACTGACCGTTCGTGCAGGAACCCAAACCCGAGACGATACGTCCCTATAATGTTCTTCAACAAACTCTTCTAGCTCTTAAGAAGAAGTGGAAAGAAAGATGCACTTACCCATGGATGTGCAACCAGCTCAAGAGCCTGAGGCAAGATCTCACAGTGCGTGTAATCCGGTCATGATCTTGTCCATCGACTCACGCTGCGCAGGTACAACGGATCAAGAACGAGTTCACCGTTCAGGTGTACGAGATCCATGCTCGTATCGCCTTGGAATCGGTAGGTCATATTTCTGGTAGTCGAGCACGATCAATCCTGACGTTTCTCCAGATTGATATGGTCGAATACAACCAATGCCAAGCTACTCTAAGAACGCTCTACGACCTTGGGATCCCGGGTAAAGTCGAAGAATTTTCTGCTTATCGGATCCTCATGTTGCTCCACGGCCGCAACCGGAGCGGTATGTCACACTCATTCTGGAATGCACAACGAATACGAAACTGACCTTTCAATCAGAATTAAATCTCTACGTAGGTCAACTAACACCCCAGCAGAAAGCGGATGCTGCAGTCAAGCACGCTTTGGACGTGCAGCGAGCGATGGCGATGGGAAACTACCATGCGTTCTTCGAGCTGTATACCACCGCTCCCAATATGGGAGCGTACATCATGGACCACTTCATTGACCGTGAAAGGGCCAAGGCACTGTTGGTCATCACCAAGGCGTACGTTGATCTCTCTTCCTTACGCTGGAAATCGATCTGATCCTGAATGTCACTCAGGTATAAAGAGGTCCCCCTCACCTTCATCACGAAGGAGCTCGCCTTTGAGACGTTAGAGGACGCAAGGCTCTTCCTCGCCGACCATGGCGCAGACACCTTCAAAGACCCGAGACACCCCGATTCCCAGAAGGTGCTCGAATGCAAGTCAGCTCACGCAAAGATCGCCGAAGTTTTCGAAGAGAAGTACAGGCGCGTCTTGATTAAGGGCGCCATCTAAGCTTCTTCTGGCGCCGTGGGTGGTTCGTCTAACTCGCTCCGCCTCGCGCTTCGCCCCGGGCATCGCAATCGCAGTCTTCCGTCTCAAATCGCCGGAGATGGTGCCACACTGTGGCCGTCGTCGTCATCGTTTTCCCGCCTTGGTTCACCGCGCCTCGCTGTTCGCCGTGTCGTTCTTATTCCGTCCGTCCGTCCGTCCGTCCGTCTCTCTACTCGTATTGCGCGACTCGGCTCGTTCCAAGATCTCCGCTCTTGTCTGTCTTCCTCTCTTCAGTCCTGGTTTCGCCTCCGACCGTCATTCAAATCTAATCGCGCCATGCATCGTCATGCATGGCACACGGTATACCCAAATCGAGTTCTCCGCCTGCGTGGCTCCAGTGCATCCTTTACATAGGATGTTAGGCGTCATGCTCGTCGGGGACTCTCCTCATCGGCTCTCGAACGAGAGCTTTCGCGGTCTGAAGTCGGGGGGCTTCGGGCCAGTACGGTTGGCGTTGGGTGTCGTGGTGCAGGGCGGGATGGTGCGCGGGGTTCGGGGGGTTTCTGATATCAGGAAGCAGTTCCAGTGGGCGGTAATTCTTATGGCAAGTCAAGGTGAGGAGTACAATATCCGTCGGTCCGCTTTCATCGTGTCGTCGTGTCCAGACGGGGTCATCGGCGAGTTGGGATTTTCAGTCGGGAACGCCGTGGGATTGGGCGTCGTGGGTGCGGAGGAGGACTGGTTCGTTCGTCCATGTGGTCTGAGTTTTTTAATATCTTTATTCCTCCTCATTCTGCTCTTATGCTTTTCGACTCTCGTCGCCGTTTTCGTTCTCGTTGTCTGCGTCGTAGCCGAAGTCTTTATTTGTATGCCCGGTTATTTTGGAGTGCTATATGCGAATGATAATTATGGTGTTGGTGAGACTGGGGTCCATACTTGGATGGGTTCGAGAAGGTTAAATGGCAAGGTTGTGAATTGTTGTGGTTATGGGCCTTGGAGAAATTTGTGTAATAAGCGCCCGCTGTTAACTCTTCTGCAACCGGCGCAGGAGACATGTTCAGGGTAAGTATTCCTAGGTCAATGCTGAATTCCTCGTGTGCTTTCAGAACTTGAGGTGGCCCTGGGCTCTGGAGGGGAATTGAGTTGGCGGCCTCATGGAAGCTGGCTTTGGAGACCATCGGGCCTTGATTTTTTTCATGAAATGCTATTGGCCCATCGCCTTCGTATGGCTGGTCCGGTGCGAAGCGTGGTGCAGGGAGGTTAAAACTCTCGTCATACTTCATACTGGGTACTAACTGAGGTCCTTTGCACTTTGCAGGTGCGTGTGTGAAGACCCATATAAAAAGGGGCTTGCCTACAATTGGCAATGGTCTCAGCCAACTGAAACTTGATATCCTCGTTCTCCTCCACTCGCGACCTACACCTGTCTACACTTGGTCTACACCTACCGACATAGACTTACACTTAGGGCCATATGGCTCCCCGCTTAATCAGTTCACGGTATGCGAGGTCAATGGCGACTTGCACGCGAAATGGCCCGAAATTGCCCTCCTTCCAGCTCTCCTGACCTTGGTTAAGTAGGATCGCCGACCGAAAGTTTCCTTCATCGCCGCCACTTTCTCTTCCCCTCATAGCTTGTACGAGCTGTGCAGGACCATCGCCAGTTTTCATCCATGGCATCCATAGAATCCAGTCTGGCGAAAGGCTTATATTCAGGTAAGTGCCTGGCTTTCGTTTTTATTGAGTGGGTTTGTTGACGTCCAGCCCCTTTCAGGTCTTCCCAGCGAGCTCAGGGAGGAAATACTCTCATATTGCGACAAAGGCCATCTTGCAGCCATCAGCTCAACCGAGAAGGGCTTTGGTGCACAAGCGGAACGATGGCTTTATCGCACCGTCTCCTTGCACGAGTCGCGCCCTGTTGAACTCGTCAAATGCCTCGGAACCTTGGCGAAGAACCCAAAGAAGGCCTGTATGGTCGAGTCGCTGGCCATCTCATTCTACGACCACAACCAAAAACGTACTTCTGAGGACAGAGCGAACATCAGCTCGATGGAGCTTAGTATGACGCACATTCAACTTATACAAGCCTTGTCCGAGATGCGCTCCTTGACGTTCCTCTCACTCAGGCCACATTCGACGATGTACACCACGACGATGATTATGAGGATTGTTGGGTAAGCATCGGTTGTCGCATTTCGGTGTGCTTGCATAGGTTGACGTTTGGGTTGCGTATTTTTTCCCTGCAGGACCAGGATATTCAAGCTCAATAGCTTTTTCATGACCCTTCCCAAGAACACCCTTCCCTGGCTACTCGAATGCCAGCCAGCCCTCGAAGTCATCGGATTGTGGGGCTATGGCGAGTACCACCTCCAACCACGCATGCTTGGCATCCATGACTTCCTGGGGATGTCTCCATATGCCTTGAATTGCTCTGGCTACAATCCCCTGGTCATCGGGATGTCGCTGGGTGGCTCAAACTTCACGAACAACACGGAGTCCTATATAACCCTCTATAGCTATGATTGCGCGGGACTGAACTTCGAAGAGGATTTCCCTGTTATCAATGATGGATCCCTGCTGGGTGAGCACCTGCGGCAAGATTTATCGCTCGGGGACTTCGATGTGGAAGGTAGCGGCTCGGACGAGATCAACGAAGTATCGGTGGTGGTCCCTGACCTTGGGCCGGAATCCCTTCTCGGCGTTACTCAAATTCTGTACAAGTTGGGTAAAGTGTTCAATATGTGCGGGAAAACGTTCGCATTTCTGGTGCCGCCACTCCAAACACCTGTCGTAAGTCGTTTTTACCATGTCGACTCCAAAATTCTGATTAAGCTATCCTTTAGGATCCCAAGCACCTCGAACCCCTTTTCGACTTCTTCCTCACTTCCTGCTGTCCCAGGTCCATCATATTTGAATTTGACTTTGCTCCGATCGGCTCCCGGAAGGACCCGTTCGAGGAAGACGAACAGTTGCAGATCACTCAATATATCGCGGACTACCTCAGTAACCTCAAATATTTAGTTGGGATATCTGCCCTCCGCCGCGTCGAATTCGCTAGGGGCGGTCCAGGCTACATTATTGAGGTAGATAAAGGGGTGCCTACAGTCACGCATGACGAGTGAGGGCCCCTCAATGTACGGTAGAGTTGGTTGTCTTGGAATCGCAATTCCAGTGCCACGGTTGCTCCCGGCGAAAACTTGTTCCCCATCATATTGAATAACTCATTCTCTTGCATCGAAGTATTTAAGAGTGCCTTAGTCCTGTACTTGCCAGGGGTACCAATGCATCAACGCTTATCGTTGAGAGGGCTACGTTCAGAGCGATCTCAACTCTGTATCTCTATTCTTCTTCGATACTTCGGTGTACCGTCAGGCGAGATGGCCCTCGTGTAACCAACCGGAAATGCACGGAAATTTATAGGTGGGAATAGCTTGCCTATATTTGGCTTGTATTTGGCTATACTGGGCTGTTCTCGTATTTCCTGGGGCATCCGTTGATAGCTATGTTGGTCCAGACACACCGCCCCCGTGAGGATGATGGTCATCCTCGCCCGCGAGGATGATTATGTAGCTGTAATAATGCCACGCTAGATCAAACCTGCTGTGTGCCACGCCTGAACGGCGTGGCACAGCTCTTTCAACATCCCAATCCGCTCAGTGCACCTCGGATATCCAGAGCCTAGGAGGAGGAGAAAGAGGGCAGGAGGCTTTTAGATCTTATAGTTCCTTATCCCTGGCCGTTACGTCCACCCCTTTCTTTTCCAATATGGATATCGAGCGCAGTGCGTCCGCCCACCAATGTCTGTGTAGAGATTACTCCCAGATTTCAGAATGTGTTTCTTGCGTAACGAGTGTTTATCCATCCTGTGGTTCTACAGCCATTCCCACCGCGCATACCTCGCCAGTCGGTTCCCTGCATCACGAGTGGCTCTGGTGGATGATTGCAGGTGTCCCGCTGCCCGAAAGCAACCATTGTATCGGCAGACATCGCACCGCCCAAATCACCTCTGCATTGCTTCAGTAGGAGGTGGTCATCCGACGAGTGCTTCTGGAAGCAAGGTACGCGCGAAATCTGACTTGCATTTCCTGTGGAGGCATCGGTGTTATCGCAGGTGGGTCCGCCACCCCGAAACAGTGCGCCAGTGTTGACCGTCCATCCATTCCTTCTACAGACAACGCACGGCCCAAACCAGTCCTGCAATGCTTCAGTAAGCGGTGGTCATCCAACGAGTGCTTCTGGAAGCAAAGAACGATCGAAATGTGACCTACATTTCCTCTGGAGGCATCGGTATTATCGCAGGTGGGTCCGGAGCCCCGAAACAGTGCGCCAGGGTTGACCGTCCATCCATTCCTTCTACAGACATCGCACCACCAAAATCACCTCTTCATTGCTTCAGTAAGAGGTGGTCATCCACCGAGAGCTTCTGGAATCAAAGGACGGGCGAAATGTGAGGTGCATTTCCTCTGGAGGCATCGGTATTAAGGTCCCGTCCTTTCCTTCTACAGACATCGCACCGCCCAAATCACCTCTGCATTACTTCAGTAAGCGGTGGTCATCCAACGAGTGCTTCTAGAAGCAAAGGACGGGCGAAATGTGACCTGCATTTCCTCTGGAGGCATCGGTATTAAGGTCACGTCCCTTGCTTCTACAGACATCGCACCGCCCAAACCACCTCTGCATTGCTTCAGTAAACGGTGGTCGTCCGACGAGTGCTTCTGGAGGCGAAGAACGGGCGAAATGTGACCTACATTTCCTCTGGAGGCATCGGTATTATCGCAGGTGGGTCCGCCGCCCCGAACCAGTGCGCCAGTGTTAATCCTCCTTCCATTGCTTCTACAGACATCGCACCGCCCAAACCACCTCTGCATTGTTTCAGTAAGCGATGGTCATCCAACGAGTGCTTCTGGAAGCAAAGGACGGGCGAAATGTGACCTGCATTTCCTCTGGAGGCATCGGTATTAAGGTCCCGTCCCTTGCTTCTACAGACATCGCACCGCCCAAACCACCTCTGCATTGCTTCAGTAAGCGGTGGTCGTCCGACGAGTGCTTCTGGAGGCGAAGAACGGGCGAAATGTGACCTACATTTCCTTTGGAGGCATCGGTATTATCGCAGGTGGGTCCGCCGCCCCGAAACAGTGCGCCAGTGTTAACCCTCCTTCCATTGCTTCTACAGACATCGCACCGCCCAAACCACCTCTGCATTGTTTCAGTAAGCGGTGGTCATCCAACGAGAGCTTCTGGAATCAAAGGACGGGCGAAATGTGACGTGCATTTCCTCTGGAGGCATCGGTATTAACCGTTGTTCCTAGAGACATTGTACAACCCAAACCACCCTTGCGATGCTTCTGAAAGCACCGCCCGGCCGCAACGCACGGCCCAAACCAGGCCTGCAATGCTTCGGTAAGGGGCGGTCACCCGACGAGGAGTTCTGGAAGCAACCCACCGACGAAATGTGACCTGCGTTTGTTCTGGAGGCATCGGTATTGTCGCAGGTGGGTCCGCCGCTCCGAAACAGTGCGCCAGTGGTGACCCTCCTTCCATTGCTTCTACAGACATCGCACCGCCCAAATCAACTCTGCATTGCTTCAGTAAAAGGTGGTCATCCAACGAGACGTTCTGGAAGCAATGCGCTGACGAAAAGCGACATGTGTTTCCTCTGGAGGCGTCGATGATTGCAGTGTACACCGCCTGGCCGTTGCTTCAGCAGACAGTGCACGGCCCAAACCAATCCTGCGATGCTTCGGTAAGGGGCGGTTACCCAACGAGACGTTCTGGAAGCAACCCACCAACGAAATGTGACTTGCGATTCCTCTGGAGGCATCGATAATTACCGCAGGTGGGTTGGCCGCCCCAGAACAGTGTGCCAGTGAACCGTTGTTTCTAGAGACATTGTGCCACTCAAACCGCCCATGCAATGCTTCTGTAAGAGTTGTTAATCCGACGAAAGGTTCTGGAAGCAACTTTCCGATGAAATGTGGCCTGCGTTTGCTCTGGAGGCATTGATTAATACCACAGGTGGGACGGCCGCCCCGAAACAGTGTGCCACTGCTGACCACACAACCGTTGTTCCTACAGACATCGTACTACACAAACCACTGCTGCAATGCTTCTCTAAGAGGCGGGCGCTTGCTTTTGTATCAACTAGTCATGCATTTGTATGGCTGGTTCTGTCCAATGTTTCTGTAGACATTGGAATC
Source organism: Ephemerocybe angulata (assembly GCA_013368325.1). NCBI lineage: Eukaryota > Fungi > Basidiomycota > Agaricomycetes > Agaricales > Psathyrellaceae > Ephemerocybe > Ephemerocybe angulata. The sequence continues at coordinate 47,696 of JAACJK010000240.1, forward strand.
CTTATTATTATCTGACTTTCAGCTCACGGGTCTGTGTACCGTTCTGTGCTGACCCCTTCCGTGTCACGGAGACCCGCCGACAAATGTCGTGTGCCTCGTCGAGCATCGCCGAGAGGGGCTGCCAGATGGGGCGTGGGAAACCTTGAATTGCACCCATTGTACGCGCGACACTTCCCGTCTCCCTCCCACTTCACTCCCTACGTTTCACTCCTACCTGTCCCATCCCCGATGCGCATCCGAAGGCTCGTTCAGCGTTATCCGTACCGGGAGGAGCTGGAGTGGTGCAGCTTCTGTAACAAGCGACATAGTAAGTCTCCCGATAGGTCTGATTCAGTCGTATTCATGACCGCCTTCTGTCAGCGTCTGACAAGGACGCACCAATACTTCGCCTTCCTCTCGATCTCTCCCTCTTCATCGTCTCCTTGCTCCCTTTCTCTGACCGTCGCTCCCTACACGACTCGTGCCTTCACATGGAGAAGTTGGTAGCCACCCCGGTCACTACACGCGTGCGCAACACCCTCCGGACCTTTGGGCTCGATCCCGCTCCCTTTCTCGAGTCCATGCAGTACTACGGGGCTGTGATCGGAGGCATGGCGGCTCTTCGAATCTTTGCCGAGGAAGTCCCAATGCCTCGCGTCCTGGAGGTGTATACACAGACGAGCACCGACTCCCACCCGGACTTGGGTGCCCCACACCAACAGGTTTACGACGACAACGATGCATCGGATGATCGGGGAAATGGCTACCGCCTTGTCGACACGCTCCTCCACACGTATGAGAAATGTACGGTGCTGGGATACCGCCACTACGGATACGGAGACAACATCGTCAAGATCTTCCGCATGGTCAATACGACGCTCGACCGAGAGATTCTATTCATACAATGTCGTGTCCCCCCTATTGCGTTAATCACCGAAGCCCCAACAACCGCCCTCATGAATTTCATCACCTCCAACGACGCGGTTTGCCTTTATCCCGAACTCACCGAGGCTCGCAAGGGGCTTTTCACCATCGTCATCCCTGAAGACGGCTCATCAACGTTCGACATCCCCGTGTTTGATAGGCTCGTTGGCCACGGTTTTACCATGTTCGAAAACGCAACGCGCGCGATTGGACGTCACCTTTGCCCAATGAACCCCTCCTGCCCCGCACTCTCCAGGGCGTATCCCGACCTCCTGATGTACTCCGTCCACTTCACCGACGCTGGAAGCTACGGTTCTCGCATTCCTTCGATAACGTGGAACTTAAACGTCCCTTCGTCATGTGGTTCGTCTGAAAGGATACAAACCGGTGTGTACTTATATTTTACCGTCAAGTGGACACGAAGCTGATATCAAGCAGTGGTTGGGCCCGGCAAGTGGCCGAAGGAACTCAGAGGTTGATAGCATGTACCATACGTCGAATCTACTCTTTTGTATCGCCACGTTTGTCTCAAATCTCAGATCTCTTAGTGTTTGTCGCGCACAGTGAAAGAAAGGCAGATAAAATTCGAGAGACGCAGAAAGAAAACAAAGATCGGTAGATAAATTACGAGCCCAAGTCCATCTCCTCGTCGCCCATGTCCACGTCCTCGGCTTCCGAAAGGGATAGGTCCGCAAAGCTCCTGTGACCCGAAGGTCCCGGGGTGGGAAGATCGTCAATCTCGACGTACTGGGGCTTCTGTCGTTGCTTGGGCTGAGGGGTGGGAGGAGCGGGGGAGGGGAGAGTCAGGCCATGGTAAGAGTACCAGTTGAGAAGCGCTTCGGGGGCATTGGACGTATCCCTTCGGACGCCGTTCCTGTCAAACAGGTACAAGTCGTCGACCCTAATCCTCAAGGCCCGGAAGATATGGTTGAAGTGACCCCGGTGCCTAGGGTCTGGAGAAACGCCGAAGTATTCCATTGCGCCGGTCGAGGGGGAGACAAGCATGGGGCTGCTCTTCCACAGGTAGAAGTCGAGGAGACACGTCTCCAACTCGCACCCACAGTGCAAGTAGTATGCTTCACCTATCTTGCGGAAGAAGGTGAGCAGTTCGGCTTCGCCCATGCCGCTGACGACTGGCGGGACCTTGTGCGGGTTGTCGTTATGCGATGGCAGCCTCTTGATTACAAGACTTTTGGCTGGCCCTGGAACCTTGGCGACCGACGAAGGAAGGGCGGTCGTTGTCTGCGATGGACTGAAGGGAACACCGGTGACCTTCTTGTCGAACTTAGGCTTCCTAACCGTCCCTTTCAGCTCCCTGCTGTCCTGGTCGTTGACGAGGCACTGGTGATCGAGGACGCTGTGATACGCGCACTTTGTCTGACCGGTGCCGTTGTCCAAGAGAAACATAGACATGGCCAGGATGCGAGATGTCGTGGCAGACTCCGGCAGGTACTCCTGGACCTTCCGGGCCTTGCTACGGATCCGACCAGATAGCATGAGATTGTGAGTGATGAAGTTGTGCATAGAATTCTCGCCGGCCACTGTGAGGAAGGACATTGTCAATAACTCTTTTTTTGGACGAAGCGTGGACGGACAAACTCACGTGCAAATTTATTGTCCTCCTCCGCGAGCTCCGCCTTCGTAAGGATCTGAGGCACCGACTCAGGTTCTGATCCCTCGCGAAGTAATTGGAAATCGGCGTCATCGATCAACCGCATGCCCTCGTCCTCTGGCTTCATTTTCGATTTTCCCTTGCCTTTTGCACCGGCCTTGGGCCCCGTTCGTTTGGCGCCTAGAGAAGAAGGTTCGTATTAGCCGTCAAGGTACAACTGAGATGCACATAACTTCAGAACACGTACGTTTTACGGTGGGCTTCACAGGCCCTGGGGTATCGGAGTCACTCGAGATCACAATGACCTCCAAGTCAGCATCCGGCTTTCGCTTGTTTGAACCTTTAGGAGGGAGACGATCGGCAGCCTCCACCTTGGGCTTGATATGTACTATGAATTTTGTATGATCGTGAGTTCCAATTGAATGAACAGTGTTTACGGATCCGGAGGCGTACCTTGCTGGGCTGTAGCGATGGGCGGCGCGCCACTCGCGGGAGGAGGAAGAGCGGCCTCCTGTGCCTCGGGTTTGACAGGCTGCATAGGATCTTGGGACAACGTCAGCTCTTACTCAGAGAAATGGTGTGTAGAGAGATGGACACATACCTTGTTGGGCTGGACGTACGGGCACGGGGCGTTCAGGGAGAGGAACGGCAACCTCCTGTGCCTCTGGCTTCACACGAGTCAAAGGAGCTTGAATGTACGTTAGCTCATATTGTAGTCATGAACGGGTATCACACGAACCTTGACCGACTGGGGGAACAAAGGAAGATGCAGGAGGAAGTACAACCTCCTGTGCCTCAGGCTTGATGACACCAGTTGTGGTGGGAACGACATTTGGAGTAAGAGGTGCGGAGGTCTCGGTGACAGGGGGAAGCGCCGCATCAACTACTCCAACAGGCGCAGCGGTCGGAGCGGTCGGCGGGATGACGGCCTCTACAACGTTAGCGGGCACAGGGACCGGAGGAACGACCGCGTTGATGACTGGAGGAGAAGCGGGATCGACGACTTCAGAGGGAGCAGTGACCTCGTTGACTGGAGGAGAAGCGGGATCGACGACCTCAGAGGGAGCAGTGACCTCGTTGACTGGAGGAGAAGCGGGATCCACCACTCGAGAGGGCGCAGTGACCTCGTTGACCGGAGGGGTGGCGGTGGCCTCTTCGACCGGCGGAACTGCAGTGTTGACGGCTCCAGGAGGTGCAGTGGGCTCGCTGACCGGAGGGAGAGCCGCAGAGGTCTCGTTGACGGGGGGAGGAGTAGAGCCGACGCCTCCGGCTTCAGGGAGCGCAGTGGCTTGGTTGAGCGAGGGGGGAGAGGCGGAACTGACGACCTCAGAAGTCGCAGTCGCCTCGTTGTCCGGGTGGCGGTCAGTGTTGACGGGGGGAGGAGTGGAGCTGACTCCTCCGGCTTGAGGGGGCGCAGCGGCTTGGTTGAGCGAGGAAGGAGCCGCGGACTCGGAGTCCTCTGGCACAGGAGATAGAGATGAACCTCTCTCCTCAGACCTCACTTGCGCCATGGCGCCTTCAATACCAGCCAACCGTTGTTTCATGATGTTGACCTTCCTCGAAATGTGCGAATAGGTCAACTTCTGCGATCGAGCGAAGTCCCTCCTTTTTTCCAAGTCTTCAAGTTCTCCCGTGGAGAACTTGAACGCTGCTTCAAGGGACGCTGTCAAGACCATTTAGTTACATGCGCGTCGTCGCGAGTGCCCTACACACCAATTTTTTCAGAGTAGGGGAGGAGCCGATTGCTCTCTAGGAAGGCGTCCATGACAGCTGTACGCGCTGTAAGTATCGGACCCTGAATACACCTCGAAAGCACACACCTTGAGCGGACGTTGGTTGAGCGGACATTCTGGGTATTCAATGCTTTCAGAGAGTCGGTTTCACGTCTGAGTGGGAGTGTAGACAAAGGATGGGGGCAGGAACGTCCATTTGGGGTCGTTTACTATCCGTGAAAAGGTCCAAGGGGCACGGCCGGCCGATGAGAGCATATGGAAGGGAGGAGACACGAGTGCGCGCAACACGCGTCCATTCATGAGGCGAACAAGACATCTTGACGATTGGATGCGCGTCCGATGGCGGTCGTTGATACCAGCTGATACCAGGAGCCCGGAGGAGACATGCATGCTCGCGACACGCATGCAATCTTAAGCTAAGTAGACATCTTGACGATTGTATGCGCGTCCGATGGCTGTGGTTGATACGACCCATCTTGCTCATCGACTGTAAAAACGCTGTGGTAGGCCTTTAATGCTCTGTACAACGGAAATAGAAGAGAGATATACTGGCTGTGTACCTTGTGGCATGAGACGAATCCAAGTGGGTTGAACTTGGCCTTTCACTTCGACATAGATGATTCAGATAGGGCAGCCTGATGCCGTCGCGTCGCGGTTCATTTTACCACCACATGACCGTGTAGATTCTCATCAGTGATCTTCGCGAAGTTGATCCCTGTGTATCATTATGGACGGGCGCCAACTGCTCCGCGCTTGGGGTTAAAAAATAAAAAAGATCATATGGTAACAGACTTGAAAAAAATCATATGCCCAACCAGGCCCAACCCTGAGCATTGAGCGATTCTCGGGGTCAAGGCCACCGTTCCAGAACCCAGGTATTTGGGCCCCAAAACCCCCATCGAAACCATGTCCATGAGTGCGCGGTATGTATATGGGAACTCGATGCTATTCTTAATCTACTCCTGAAACTCAGTGGCCTCAGCCTCGTGCTCGTCTTCGCTAATTTTGGCCTCCAGGCCGACACTCTCCTCGTTCGCTTGGCTTGAGATCCGTCCCAGCACGCTAACCCCCGTTTCACTACTGCCATCGCTATCATACTCATCCTCTGACGAATCTAATGCCTCTGGGAATGGGTCATTTAAATCAGGATCTATTCCAAAAGCCGCCAGACCAAAAGGACTGTGTGGGGAGTGTGATGAGGTGGTGGTAAATAACGAACAGTAGATACACGTACTCGTCAACAGCAGATGAAGTCCCAGACCTTCCATCTATTCCAAAAGCCGCCACACCAAAAGGACTGTGTGGGGAGTGTGATGAGGTGGTGGTAAATAACGAACAGTAGATACACGTACTCGTCATCAGCAGATAAAGTACTGCGACCCTTCCCAGACCTTCCAGCTTGACTGGCTCTAACATGAAACGTATCAGGCAGGCACATATATCGAGAAAGAAAAGGGAATACGCACTTGGCTACTGCAGACGTGTTGCTCTTCCTGGGCGAAGATCTATCACCCAACGAGGGATAAGCTGGAACTGTACCGATGGGCACGTAACGACGGCCAAGCGTGTGTCTCCCTGACGGACTCTTGATGATAACGAGGTCTTCCTCTAAGCCTGCATCCCTTAGCTCCTTCCCCGAGCCACAGATCTACACAGGATGCGGGAAAAATCAGGCTACAGTCCTTCTCGCAGTGCAGTGACTTACTCCTTATACTGCTCCGACATCTTCTTGGGCCTGCGGCCTACGTGGTCCCCCTGAGCTTTACGTTTTTGCGCTGACCTACAGCACTATTCGCATTATTAGGAGTAGCTGCTGTGATACTTGGAAGACTTACACAGGGAGGAGAGGAAGCTCTCGAGATGGCAAAACCTGGGATGCATCTGCTGATGTGGGGTTGCTCATGGTATTGTCGATGGTGGTGTCGATGAAAGAGTGTGCAAGGTCACGGGGAGAATGCATGATAGATCAGATTCCGCCGGAGGTTGATGTGATCCGTCATGGCATATGCCGTTACGGAGCTTTGTTGCGCGCCTCTGCGATATTTGTGAGCGCCTCTTGACGTTCCCGCCCTATCACACACAGCCCTTTGTAGGATTTCGAAGATATTATGTATCTCAGTGATTTAGACCAGCAAAAACTATACTCAGATAATTCTCCAGTAAGCCTCGCGCCATCCTCTAGCGATAGCGAGTACATTAGGCAGTGAGTACGTGCGTGAAGCGACGTACAAAGTACTTTCATCTCTTGACACCTTCCACGCCACTATAAATTCAGTGAGACTCGCAGGGTAGTCTAAAGCTAGGCTCACACCTTCCTTTTGTGACAGCAGGGACATCAGGCAGCCAGTGCGCGCCCCTTGTGCGCGAAGTACAATGTGCGTTCATATGCGACGTACGAGCACTCATTTTCCGCCAGTATTCTACAGTTCAGTAAGATTGATCTGCAAGAAGTTTAACGAGCAGTGTCTGACAGTGAAAGGGTGCGTACCTCATTCTACTGTTGCTAAATCCGAGCTGGCAAGGTGCGACTTGACGCCCTTCCTTTGTCACTTGGTTTAGTATGATATATGTTTATATATGTCTAGATTTTTTCATAGCATGTACTGTGTGCTATTCATTTATTATTCTACGTACATACTTTTACTTTAAATGTATTGAGCGAGCCTGGAGAGCATGAACAGTCTTGATGGTGGAGTAAACGTGAGACGAAACGCGCAAGTCAGACGCGGAACTGTGAATCCTTACCGGTTTCGACTTTAGCAACAACCATCAAGCTCACCCCACCCCCACTCGAGTACGGGTCGTCCAGACTGCGCACTCACTACAGCTGGTATAGTAAATTCTAGTATAGCTGAAATGGGGCGCCCTGTTCTCTATAAAACGGAGGAGGAGAAAAAGGCCGCTGCATGCGAACGAAGCAGGAAGTACTATGAACGGTTAGGGCCCGGCATCCTTGTACCACTTACGCCGTCCAACTGACTTTATTGCAGATTCCGGGAGAACATCTCCATTTCCAGGAAGCAGAAATATGCAGCCAAAAGGCGTAACGATCCTTCGAAGCATGAGAAAGTAAAAGTTGTTAAATCTGACGAGGAGCGCAAGTACGACAATCGTCAGAAAAGCAATCGGTCATATCAGCGGTGCGTACTTCATTGATTGTATACATGGATGCGCTCTCAAAAATGGGTGTACATTTCTAGAAGGAAATCTGCCCCAAAGAATGAAGGCAGTAGTAGCAAACAATCGAAACCGGCGAGTGATTTAAGGTGTGTTAAACGAGCGACAAATGCCATTCCATACCTCATAGGAACTGTGTTTCTTAGCACTGCAGTGGTTAGCCGCCGGCCTCCGAGGGACATCTGGGAAGGGCATACCAAATTTCTCCTCACATCCTACAAGGACATGCTGGAAAATAGGTCGCTTCGCGAGTTCCTGGAGGATATTTCAGCTCGGTACATCGAGAGTGGTGTGGTCGAGGACCTTGTATTGGTCTTGCCGCGCCTAATCCGGCTTCGAGAAGGTGTTTACGCCCATGAGCAAGATATCTCATTGGAGGTGGAGCAGCAGCTCAACTTGGTGAGCTCGAAGCGCTGGGTGCCAAAATAGACCAAGCTGTGGAGATGATTCAGGACTTGGAGGACATGGCCAGGTTCCGTGGGCACGACGAATTTATTGATTTGTATAGCGAGGGTGACCTGTACTATCAGAGATCACATTTGTTAGATTGAATGGCATGCAAGTTGACATCCAAGGGATGTTATACTCCTTCTCTTTCTGTTGAACTCCGTTCTGAGCTACCAGGAAGGTATTAACTGACGTCGAGCGTGACTTTATCAATACGATACTTATGTGATTATAGACAGTAACTCAAATATCGAATGAAGGGCAAAGGATAAAAGATATCATTTCGATGGTGACAGGAAAAAGGTATTGAGGTAATGGAGGGTGGCTACAGGGGTTCTTCAGTTTCAGAGAACTCCTCTTCGTCATCCTCCTCCGGCTCGTCCTCGGGCGGGTACAGTTCGTTCTCCTCCGTGATGACAGTCAACGATTCCAGCCTTCTTTCCAGCTCCTCCAACCTCTCGTTCGCCAGTGCCAGCTTTTGCTCCGTGGCAGCTGTCTTGGCTTCAGCGGCCTCCGCTCGAGCCTTGTTTCTCAACGCCTCAACGATAGATTCAACCTTGGCCTTACGGTCAGCGCGGACTAGACTGGTCATTGTCATGCTAACATCCTTATGAAAGGACGCGAGCGCAGCCGGAGCTTCAGCACGGAGCTTTGGGGACGAATAATGCGTGAAGGGAGTCCGAGCAGATGGATGCTGCACGGCAACATACATCCAGCAACCTGATCGAATGGAGATGCTCTCGCACTAGGTTCCTTATTAGCTCATGAAATTAGGGGTGCAATGATAGGAACGGTACGAACGCGGGACATGAGGTCATGGACCCAACCGGAATAACACTTCGTCGCGCGGGCGTTATCCACAATTTCCGGGAGCAATGGGCGCTTACGGGCCAACCTAAAGACAGGGATGAAACAGGTCAGCACGGATCGGACAGAAAAAAAGAAGGGGACGCACGCCAGTTCCGGGCACCGCGACCCACTCCCTCAATCCAGTCGAAGATTGGCTTCGCACCGGATGCATAGGCCCGTTCTTGGAGCGGGTGCGGGGGAACTGTTCATCGAATCCCTCGCGGGGGGCGCTTTTGCCCATGCTGGGAC
>JAACJK010000160.1:0-10134 GCA_013368325.1 Ephemerocybe angulata
GTTTGTGTCGTGTTCCGGGTGGTTCATGTTTTGCGTTGCGTTGCGGTAGCTTGCGTTGATGGCCTTGCGGTATATAACACGCAAGTTACCGCAAATGCCTTGATTGCCGCAAGATTTTCGGTATTTGCGGTGACTTGCGTGAGGTTGCGTGTTTTGCGTAGGGCTTCTGGGGGAGGACACGGGGGTATAATAGGGTGTTGAGGATGTTCAGTACTCAGTAGATAAGATATAGTGCATCGTTCTTCCAGCCCAGCCTGTCCTTGATCAGCGGAGAGGTTAAATGACTGTGGGAATTGTCTGAGGTGACGCAAAGCGCCGCAACGACATCGTCGATTCTGACTGCCTACCACCACAACAGCGAGCACCGAGGACCACATCCACTCAACCAGCAGATACCCAGTATATCTCGAAAACATTCTTGAGGCTTGGAGAGGGCGCAAGACGGAGGGTTGGGCATGGGCTTGGGGAACAGGATTGATGGCCGGTGGTGACCCTCAATAGGGGCGGGGTGGGCTGTGGTAAGTCGTCCACCTCGAGTATGGCTGGTATATTGGTGTTAACAGGTTTCTAGAGACTGTATCTATACATTATAGACCCAATATATGCGCTTTCGCCTACAGACTTTGATTCTTGGAGCGATGTTTGCTGGGCATTATAAGCTTCCGTTCCCGATTAGGCGCCTCGCTCCAAAGATCTCGACAACCTCTAATAACGCACGTTTTGCCTTACACAGATCATCAAGACATGAAGAGACTCAAAAGGGCGCTTTTTGCCTTCTTTTCGGAGGACGAGCAACAGCAACAAGCACCGCCAGTGCCCGTTGTGAACCAGCCGCAGTATCAGCACCATCCCATGCAATATCCTCCAATGTACCAACCCGCTGCCCCTCCAGGGCATATATACGGTCCGTATGCGCAACCACCACCCCATATGATGCTCCATGGGTACCATCCAAGCCAATACATGTCTGTTTCGGCACCGTACATGAATGGTGAGTTCCAACTTCAGGGCTCAAGCAATGCTAGGCTGATAATCTTCGTTCTGGTGTGTCTAGGTTATGGAAATCCAGGAGTATACAATGTTGGAGTACCTATGGCTTCGTTTAACCCGCCTGAAGCGACGCAACCACCCAAAATGCCGACCATCGAGACCGTTCAACCCGCCGCAACCAGACAGCGCTTACCCGTGCCCGAACAAGCAAAAATCGCGAAACCCCCAGCCGCAGACAGTCGCAAAAAGGTGCCGCAAGCTAGGGACGAATCTCAGGCAGCACTAGAGGCAAAGCAGAAGGTTAGCATGGCATCGGATTCGAGTTCGGACTCAGAAGGAGAACCGGAGGAAGAGGGAATATGTACAGCGGAACCTGGTACGTCTACAGTGCCTACGTCGATATAATGCTCTAAAATATACTAGGAACTGTCCTATACGACTGGCCGAATGGGAAACGAGTTCGAAAATTCGAAACAGAGGACGAAGCAAAGCCAAATAACGACCAGGCGAAGTGGCAGTTCCGTTCTTATGGTACAAGCAACTGGAACCGCAAAGCCACCGAATACTCCGTTGCCATTGGAAAAGCGAAGACGAGCAAGTGCCTTGGGGTTGACGTATGCCCCAATCCGGCCTGTGTACGCCCAGTGAAGCCCAAAACCGATCCCAGCACTCAGGAGAAGCAAATTCACGCCGGCTGCGCCCTATGCGGGTCCGGTCCACTTGTCCACCATGACTGTGCCGCCAGGTGCCATCGGTATCGTGCAAAGGACATCAAGACTGGTGAAGAATACTTCCGCTGGGAGCACGAAGGATATCACGACCACCCACGCCCACCCACGAGCCACCTCTCTGTTTCAGAAACTGCTCAACTCGATGCTCAAGTCGTGCGTGGAGGGGCGAATGCAACGGTTCACGCTCTTCGCACCGGTGATCTGAATCCTGGATCCGTGCCCTTGCCCGACATTGCGCCTGCTCTTGCTAATCCCAGCGCCGCTCGGTACTTCGTCGCCAAGAGCCAGGCTCGGACTGGAGTTACGAACACAATGCCGAAGAACACTACTGCTGGGGCCACAATAAAACAAATTCTAGGTCTCAATGGCGAGCTCGGGAGCCGTTTCTAATCTTCTCGCAGCTACACGACCAAGGATTATTCATTTTCCGGACAGCGTTTATGAACTCGGTGCTGGAGGCGACTGTCGATGACTGGGTACTCGACAAAGACACTGTTGGCTCTCGACACGGCTTTGTAACGGATGGAAACCATTCTTACTTCAAGGATGGTGTTCTTCTCTCGACATCTGCATTCAGCGAGACGCTGAAAGCTTGGGTCCCAGTTCTATTTACCCTCGTTTTTTGGTGAAGACGCCGCCCACATCGCCCGCACTTCAAGCATCTGAATGATGCTGTCATGGCCAAAGTCCAGCGCGACGGGCTTCCATTCAAAAAGGAATACCTTCTCAATGTACGTCGCCTTGACGTCGCCTTGCTGCAACTGCAACGCATGCACACGCTAATGCGCTAATGCTTATTTTTGCTATAGGTCATGGACTTCTCGCAAGCTCAGCGGAATGCGCATGCAGAGCTTAGCTCGTCCGGGCATCATTCTGCGTTATGCTGGATTCAGCCTATGATTGAGGTGAGCATGGATATTAGGTTTTTAAGAGGGTCGAAAAATCTGATATACCCTGCCCAGGACTTCGAGCCATGTTTTGAGGCACAGAGGTACATGGCTGTTCAATACTCCGTTGAGTCAGCCTGTGGTGCGGGGCACCGATGCACGCAGTACCCCGAGAGGCCAAGGCCATCATGCATCCACACTGCGAGTATGCTGCTGCGCTCCAGAAATTACTGAAGATGGACACCTCAATCGGACTAGAGAATACTTCTCAAACCTCGCTGTCATACTTCCCAACCAGGAGCTACATCCGTCTATTGCTGCTGGTCAAACTCCATGTGCAACGGATGGATGTGAACTGAATGCGGCTCCATCAGCCGTCAACTTCTACTGGCCGCTAATCTTGACAGTCGGGTCGAACCTTTCAGACGGGAAGCGGCGGGCCCACAACCATCTCCGATTTGACGAAACATTCAAGATTATCTCCCCTGACTCGGAGATTGTGTATACCCTCGTTGGGCGTATCATTCATAAAAAGGATCACTTCACTGCTGAGCTTATGCTCGGCGGAGTTTCCTACACATACGACGACATGAACTCGAGGCTGCGTAGAGCTAAAAAGGGCACCCATCCCTTACAAAAGCGGACGACCGATGAATCCTACTACGTCTACCACCGCACCAGCCAGCTGGGAAAGGTATGTGTTCAAATACATGTGTCCACGGTATACTCTGGTCTTACGCTCTCCTGGCAGACGACTCAGTCCATCCAGAAAATGAAGGACAACTTTCACCACTACGAGCGAGTCAGCAGTGTTGGCTCAATTCCAAAACGACCTCTCAGCGTGTCAGACGGCAGCTCTTCTGGGTCGGATATTGAAATGGGGTCTACCCCATCCAAATCCAGTCGCTCTGATGGCACGGTTTACGATAACGACTTCAGCTCCGAGGATGAACCACTCATTCACTCAATATTTGAATCCAAGTCTCTCTGGGATGACGACATCGATGGACCCACAGAGACCAACACGCCTGGTCCAAGCAACAAGCCGGGCCCAAGCACGAGCTTATCTGACGCTTTGGCTCTTTGGGACAAAGTTGCAAAGGCTAAGGCGAAGCCCGCTGCTTCAGTCACAGCTGATATTGCTATTCCATCTTGCGAGACATGTGGGCTAGATGGCGCAGCTGCGTTGTCCACGATTCTCTGTCATCTGTGTAAGGTGGTCTGGCATACTTCATGCATGCGCCGGTTTCTTCCAAAAGATCATCTTGACGACATCGACTTTCTGTTCTGCTGTCCTCAATGCAGGTATGCAATTAACGGTCGCTGGGATCAGTCAATGTACAGTGTATTTCTACCATTTGCAATGACTCACTCACTTACGTGTATTTGATATAGGCTTGGTCGCTTCCTCCTGGTCAACGTGCACCAAATCACCAGACTGAACAACCGAAAATCGTATCCAGCGCAGATTATCTCCCGTACTAATGACACGGTTACTCTGCAGTGGCACAAGTACAATGACTGGCCTCAAAAATCTCCGGTCATGGTGTCAGATACCTTCACACTATCCGTGCAGGAGTGTTATAGTATGCTCTGGCGAGACGACTTCGCAACAGATTTACCAGTGAGTGTCATTCTTTACTGAGCACTTGCAAATCCGCATATTCATTCTCTTATTTTGAAAGAACTCATTGGGCTCAATCGTCTGGCCAATTGTGCTCTATGATATTACAAGCGAAGAGGACGTCGAAGCACTGTGGGAAGCGGACTCACTTGGCATACTCTCTGCTTTGAAGGATGCTGAGACTGCCATTGTGGAGTTTGTCACTGGTATCCGATACCATCCCATCATGAATGTGCTAATGGAGTGGATGGAAGAGCTCCCGCTCTCCACGCCTAAGCGTCACTTCGCTCGAAAAAAGCATCTCCTCCGCTTCCCATCGAAGATGTTTTCAATTCCCCTCTTTCCCGGACATCGAGCAGCTATCGATAACTACATCTCGATGACATTTACAGAGCTCTTAGCAGGGAAGGAAGAAGAGCACATCTGTGTCGTAGTCCTTCTGCGACTATTGGTCCTCCGCAAATACCTCAAGCTCGAGCCGTCCGATGACGCAGAAATATTCGAACTTTCGCGCATTCTCACAGAGAAGGAGTACAGCATGACTACAGAAAACGATATTGCGACTCGATCCCGAATCCAACGGCTACTCACCACGCATGAACGGGCATTCTACTGCAACCGAGCCAACCTTCTGGGGAACTCTACGCTCGATCCAACCCCTCAGATCACATCATCCACCATCGCATCGGAGGACTGGAGTATGAATACGCACCTCCTCAAAGGGCACTCGCAAATTCAACGCAAAATCGGTGATGTACCAGTGGAGCATCCTGCAAACCTCATTCGCATTCTGACTGAGGATGGTTCCCCATACATCATGGGGACATTCGTTCATGATTACAAGGATGATATGGCGTTGTTTGTTCAACACCCTATCCCTTGAAGACTCGGCCCCCTCGGGACCCTGCTTTGGGCCCAGAACCATTCCCCTTCAACCCGAACGAGCCGCCAGCTACCCTGAATGGTGAATCTACCTTTCGGGTAATACAGCCAAGCAAGCCCGTCCCCTCGACACCCAAGCCGAAGCCAAAGAAGAAGGAACAAGAGAAACTCGCTCACCTTCCGGCCCCAGTCCCAGTCGCAACTCGCCTCACCAGAAAGGTGACTATGGATCAACGTTTACAGACAGAGAAACGAAGGGGAGAAGGGGAGTCGGACGAAGAATTTATTCCTGGCAGTAAAAAGCGAGCCAAGAAGCATCACGTATCGTAGTATAGCTCTGTCCCCCAAAAGTGCGAATGAATTGTATATTGATGTTTACTGCTGAACCTGATGCACTCGCCTCACAAGATTCCATATTCACGATGCTCTAGCTACCTTAAATCTAATGTCAAGTTATCTCCTGAATTCTTTAGGTACTTGTGGAGTGGGGTGCAAAATGGCGGTTGACTTATCGAACTTTGATGGCGCCGTGCAAGTCTCAATATGGGCACCCACCAACTATTCACTGCACCACAGTTGAACCTGATCTCGTCACCTCTCCAAATTTCGTGTAATATACCCAGAATATACCTCTAATGTACTTAGCTTGGTTTTTCCCATTTCCTTTGGGTAGTTTTTGCACGGCGATTAGATTCGTGCCCGGCACACTCCATATTGATGGCACCGTGCGACACAATATGGATTGTATACTACAATGAGAGATACAATATACTAATATACTTCCATAACTAATGTATTCTAAGGTCCCACCTGTAAAGAAAAACTTTTCACGCAAACCCACCGCAAATTGAAGGTCACCTACCGCAAATTCGATGCAAGTCAACGCAAATAACCGCAAAGTACATGCAGATCACCGCAAGTCAACGCAACTTGACGTGTGGGAATCAACTAAGGCTCAACATCAATTCCCTGGTTTGGGGAAGGTGTTGGGTTCCACTGCCCAAAGTCGTTATGTATGAGGTGGGCCATACCATATATATAAAGGTAGTTCTCATATAGCCCTATTTCATGCTCTAGAGTCTGTGATTTGCCCAACAGTCGCTGGAATTGGACCAACTTTGACATATTATCAGGTATTCCATAGGCATCTCCTCGCTTTGTTATTTCTATGCTGGTAGACTGTACTGACATATGCTGAGTTATATAACTATGTACGTATGCATCCAGGCCCAAAATTTTCAGTTTTCGTATATTTACCGCAAATTACCGCACCGCAACGCAGAATTTTTGGCCACCCAACGGAATGGTGCGCAATGGCGGCAGGTAATGTTTTTATGTGCATCGGCACTGTTTTGTAGGCGAACTCGGCGCCGAGGGGAGAAAAGGACTTACTCAAAATTCGATGGTGCAGTAATGAGCGCCTGCGTAATGGCGGTGACAAGGTTCATCTTGAGCTTAGAAACAGATTCGCTGAGTTCGCGGA
This sequence comes from Ephemerocybe angulata, assembly GCA_013368325.1. Lineage (NCBI taxonomy): Eukaryota > Fungi > Basidiomycota > Agaricomycetes > Agaricales > Psathyrellaceae > Ephemerocybe > Ephemerocybe angulata. Next base: position 6,598 of record JAACJK010000160.1, read on the forward strand.
TGGAATGGAATTGCGCTTGACAGGGGTGTGACTCTGTACTTTGTGACTCGAAGCAAATCTATTTATAGGGATAGGCTAAAGTACAAAACATACCGCAAGTTCCAAGGAAAGACTCACCATCCAATCCAACCCCACTCATCTCAAATACCAGTAACCCCACCCACCCCATTTTGAAATGGTCCTCACTCTCTTCGGGAACCCGCAATCCGGATGCACCAAGCGCGTCGCAACCGTGCTATACGAGAAGCAAGTCCCATTCACCTTCGTCGACGTCGACCTGGTCAAGGGCGAACAGTTCACGCCCGATCACCTGGAGAAACAGCCCTTCGCCAAAGTGCCCTACATCGTGAGCATAACCTATCCCCAACTTCCAATGTTTCATTTGGCATCACGATCCTGACTATTCATGTCTCCGAACTTGAAGGACGATGACGGCTTCATCCTGTACGAAAGCCGGGCGATATGCCGATACATCGAAAAGAAGTACCCAGATCAGGGTACTAAACTCATCCCGACTGACCCCAAAGCGGAGGCTCTTTTTGAGCAGGCCGCTTCTATTGAGCTTTGCAACTTCAACCCCTATGCCACCGGCGCTGTTTATGAGGCGCTCGTTAAGCCCCGGTACGTCTCGCAAGCTTCAGGTATTCATCTGGCAAAGTTCATACTAATGCTCTGCGCCGGTCAGCTTCCTCGGCCAGCCCACTGACCCCCAGGCAGTCGCCTCGCTTCTTGCCAACCTGGGAAGAACCTCGACGTGTACGAGAAGATACTCTCTAAGCAAGTATCTCTCGGGCGACGCCATCACACTCGCCGATCTCTTCCACATCCCTCCCGCTGTGGCACTACCGGCTACGGGAAGCACCGCGATTGAATCTAGGCCCAATGTCGCAAGGTGAGTGTAACGGATCGAGTCTACATATTACTCACAACATTACTGACGATGATATACTTCGCATCTTATCAAGGTGGTTTAAGGACCTGACGGAGCGGCCGTCGTGGAAGAAGGTTCTGGAGGAGTTTCGGCCCAAAGCCTGATCTCTGAATTCTAGTCTGTACAACGGTCTTTGGATCCCGATAATAAGCGCGAGGAACGATGTGCAAGTCTGAAAACAATGATGAATGAATGAATGAAGAACGAATCTACAAGGATCTCTGAGTCTAATGCTACAATGCTGATTAAGTGTCCAATGGTGTGTGTCCGTGACCAAACCACTACTCGAGCCTCGGCCCTCTACTCTACTCTATTCTAAGAAAGAGTCCATGACCAATGTCCATAAGTTTGGTCAATAACTCGTCGTGGTCAAGAAGATTACAGACACAGGCGCCTAACGGGACGATGAGGGCGGCAGAACAGCGCTACGCGCTAGTCCAACAGGTTTCGCTCAATTGAAACCTTGTGAACCACTGTTTTTGCAATTACATCTCTCGATTCATCGTGTCTCCTCAATCGTATCTCACGTTCGGACCGCTCCCGCTCCAGCTCACTCCGGTTCCAAAGCCTAACGAACATACAAACACCCAATCGCCACATCCACCTTGGTTCCATATTCACTAACATACATGATACAACAAGATTCCAAACCCACTACATAAAACGAAACCGTCCAAAAGTACCATTACATCTCAGAAGAACCAACAAATATCCAAGTCCATCGCCTCTCAACACCCCGCCCCCACTACTCCCCCCTCCTCTCCTCCCTCTCATAAATATCCTCATCCCCAAACCCATCCCCCCAGTATCATCCTGCCCCACAACACCCGGATCCCTCAACGCATACCCCTTCACCACCTCAATCCCACCGCGGCGGAGGCGGCGTCCCACTCGCATGCACAATCCGCCCCTCAGGCTTCTTCTCCATCTGCCTCCGACTCGCCCTCCTCTCCACATTCCTATCGGCCTCCCCATGCCCACGTCCCTCGTCATGTGCCCGCTCCTGCTCATGCTCATGTGCCGTGTACCCACCGGTGTGCCCATACGGCCCACTCCAACAGGCGCAGGCGCCTCCGCCTCATACGGACTCCTCTCATACGGACTCCTCCCATACCCATACCCTCCCCACCCGTCTTCTTATCAATCTACACCCCCACAACACAACCCAATCAGCATCCCCCTCATACCAAAGAAAAACGACGACGACGTACCGCATACCCATTCGGCCCAACCTCAGCATACCTCCCATGCCCACCATACCCCGGCGGCGCCTCCCCCTCATGCCCTCCAACATGCTCCTCCCTTACAACATACCGCTCATTCACAGTGTACACATACTCGCCCCCTCCTCCTCCACACTACTCCCCTCATCGTACTCGCCCTCATCTTCACCCTCGCTCGCATACCCGACGCTCTTGACAGCAGCCTCCACAGGCCCGAGCGCCGAAGAGCTTCGGACGCAACGAGGTACCGCGCGCAGAGCATGCGCATGTCGTTCCACCACTCCATCATATCCTCGTGCGACCTCGCGCGGAACGTCCACGCTTTCGAGCCCGACCCGCCTTCACCTACAACGAGTAAACGTACATCAGCATCGGGCCGTATTCAGGTCGACTCGAGATAGCCCAAAAACCCAAACCACAAAACGCAACTCACCTCCCAAAAGCGCCTTAATCCGACTCCCCCCACCAGCCCCCGCCTTAACAGTCCCCATCCCATCCCTCCTCCCCTCCACATGAAACTTATGACTCCTCGCCCCCACCCCACTCGCCGGCCCCAACGTACAATTCGGCAAAAACAAACTAAAGCTCGGCGTCAACGCCCCCGCCACTCCCGGATCACTACTCGCAAACTCATGCAAGAACCCCGCCGGCGTAAGCACATAATACCCCTTATAACTCCTCGTAAAAGAGGACTTGCGCTCCAAATTCCCGGTATGCACCGGAACAACACTCGGATCGTCCTTGAGCGGATACACGATGAACTCCGGTCCCTCAACGGCGTCTCTGGATCCAACAAATGGTCTGAACGCGCAGCAAAGCTCACCCACTCGCGCTCGGGCGTGAGACTGGCCATATGCTCCGCAAGCGAGTCGTAGATCGCCATCTCCGCCTGCGTCGCGCGCGAATGCCACTCGCTGAACGTGGCCCAGGCGGACTGGATCGAGCGCACGATGCCTTCCTCGAAGTGCGCGCTGTTCTGCTGCATGATGATGATCGACTTTTGGAGCAGGTTCTCTTCGAGGACTTGGCGCTGGAGCTGCTTCGAGACGGCTTGGTTCGCGAGGTACCTGGCGGGCGATCAAGGTGTCAGCATGTGCGGAGAGAAGAAGGGGAGATGTAATAGAGGAAAGAAAGTAGTCGAAATGAGAATGGGAGAACAGAGTCAGGCGTGGCCATCCAATCCTGAAGGCAGCGTCGCCGCATTCCAGCTCGATTCAGAGTAGACGGCTAGCCAAAGAGCGCGGCACACCCGCTCACCCTCCCCACAAATTGAAGCCAGCAGTGCGACGCGGCACATCGACGCGGGACAAGCACTCCCCTCCTCCCCGCAAAGTGAAGCACCACCAATCCCGAAACAGAAGAAGAGCCGAAGACTCAAACAAA
>JAACJK010000083.1:0-28962 GCA_013368325.1 Ephemerocybe angulata
TTGTGAACCAGCCGCAGTATCAGCACCATCCCATGCAATATCCTCCAATGTACCAACCCGCTGCCCTCCAGGGCATATATACGGTCCGTATGCGCAACCACCACCCCATATGCTCCATGGGTACCATCCAAGCCAATACATGTCTGTTTCGGCACCGTACATGAATGGTGAGTTCCAACTTCAGGGCTCAAGCAATGCTAGGCTGATAATCTTCGTTCTGGTGTGTCTAGGTTATGGAAATCAGGAGTATACAATGTTGGAGTACCTATGGCTTCGTTTAACCCGCCTGAAGCGACGCAACCACCCAAAATGCGACCATCGAGACCGTTCAACCCGCCGCAACCAGACAGCGCTTACCCGTGCCCGAACAAGCAAAAATCGCGAACCCCCAGCCGCAGACAGTCGCAAAAAGGTGCCGCAAGCTAGGGACGAATCTCAGGCAGCACTAGAGGCAAAGCAGAAGGTTAGCATGGCATCGGATTCGAGTTCGGACTCAGAAGGAGAACCGGAGGAAGAGGGAATATGTACAGCGGAACCTGGTACGTCTACAGTGCCTACGTCGATAATGCTCTAAAATATACTAGGAACTGTCCTATACGACTGGCCGAATGGGAAACGAGTTCGAAAATTCGAAACAGAGGACGAAGCAAAGCCAAATAACGACCAGGCGAAGTGGCAGTTCCGTTCTTTATGGTACAAGCAACTGGAACCGCAAAGCCACCGAATACTCCGTTGCCATTGGAAAAGCGAAGACGAGCAAGTGCCTTGGGGTTGACGTATGCCCAATCCGGCCTGTGTACGCCCAGTGAAGCCCAAAACCGATCCCAGCACTCAGGAGAAGCAAATTCACGCCGGCTGCGCCCTATGCGGGTCCGGTCCACTTGTCCACCATGACTGTGCCGCCAGGTGCCATCGGTATCGTGCAAAGGACATCAAGACTGGTGAAGAATACTTCCGCTGGGAGCACGAAGGATATCACGACCACCCACGCCCACCCACGAGCCACCTCTCTGTTTCAGAAACTGCTCAACTCGATGCTCAAGTCGTGCGTGGAGGGGAATGCAACGGTTCACGCTCTTCGCACCGGTGATCTGAATCCTGGATCCGTGCCCTTGCCCGACATTGCGCCTGCTCTTGCTAATCCCAGCGCCGCTCGGTACTTCGTCGCCAGAGCCAGGCTCGGACTGGAGTTACGAACACAATGCCGAAGAACACTACTGCTGGGGCCACAATAAAACAAATTCTAGGTCTCAATGGCGAGCTCGGGGAGCCGTTTCTAATCTTCTCGCAGCTACACGACCAAGGATTATTCATTTTCCGGACAGCGTTTATGAACTCGGTGCTGGAGGCGACTGTCGATGACTGGGTACTCGACAAAGACACTGTTGGCTCTCGACACGGCTTTGTAACGGATGGAAACCATTCTTACTTCAAGGATGGTGTTCTTCTCTCGACATCTGCATTCAGCGAGACGCTGAAAGCTTGGGTCCCAGTTCTATTACCTCGTTTTTGGTGAAGACGCCGCCACCATCGCCCGCACTTCAAGCATCTGAATGATGCTGTCATGGCCAAAGTCCAGCGCGACGGGCTTCCATTCAAAAAGGAATACCTTCTCAATGTACGTCGCCTTGACGTCGCCTTGCTGCAACTGCAACGCATGCACACGCTAATGCGCTAATGCTTATTTTTGCTATAGGTCATGGACTTCTCGCAAGCTCAGCGGAATGCGCATGCAGAGCTTAGCTCGTCCGGGCATCATTCTGCGTTATGCTGGATTCAGCCTATGATTGAGGTGAGCATGGATATTAGGTTTTTAAGAGGGTCGAAAAATCTGATATACCCTGCCCCAGGACTTCGAGCCATGTTTTGAGGCACAGAGGTACATGGCTGTTCAATACTCCGTTGAGTCAGCCTGTGGTGCGGGGCACCGATGCACGCAGTACCCGAGAGGCCCAAGGCCATCATGCATCCACACTGCGAGTATGCTGCTGCGCTCCAGAAATTACTGAAGATGGACACTCAATCGGACTAGAAGAATACTTCTCAAACCTCGCTGTCATACTTCCCAACCAGGAGCTACATCCGTCTATTGCTGCTGGTCAAACTCCATGTGCAACGGATGGATGTGAACTGAATGCGGCTCCATCAGCCGTCAACTTCTACTGGCCGCTAATCTTGACAGTCGGGTCGAACCTTTCAGACGGGAAGCGGCGGGCCACAACCATCTCCGATTTGACGAAACATTCAAGATTATCTCCCCTGACTCGGAGATTGTGTATACCCTCGTTGGGCGTATCATTCATAAAAAGGATCACTTCACTGCTGAGCTTATGCTCGGCGGAGTTTCCTACACATACGACGACATGAACTCGAGGCTGCGTAGAGCTAAAAGGGCACCCATCCCTTACAAAAGCGGACGACCGATGAATCCTACTACGTCTACCACCGCACCAGCCAGCTGGGAAAGGTATGTGTTCAAATACATGTGTCCACGGTATACTCTGGTCTTACGCTCTCCTGGCAGACGACTCAGTCCATCCAGAAAATGAGGACAACTTTCACCACTACGAGCGAGTCAGCAGTGTTGGCTCAATTCCAAAACGACCTCTCAGCGTGTCAGACGGCAGCTCTTCTGGGTCGGATATTGAAATGGGTCTACCCCATCCAAATCCAGTCGCTCTGATGGCACGGTTTACGATAACGACTTCAGCTCCGAGGATGAACCACTCATTCACTCAATATTTGAATCCAAGTCTCTCTGGGATGACGACATCGATGGACCCACAGAGACCAACACGCCTGGTCCAAGCAACAAGCCGGGCCCAAGCACGAGCTTATCTGACGCTTTGGCTCTTTGGGACAAAGTTGCAAAGGCTAAGGCGAAGCCCGCTGCTTCAGTCACAGCTGATATTGCTATTCCATCTTGCGAGACATGTGGGCTAGATGGCGCAGCTGCGTTGTCCACGATTCTCTGTCATCTGTGTAAGGTGGTCTGGCATACTTCATGCATGCGCCGGTTTCTTCCAAAGATCATCTTGACGACATCGACTTTCTGTTCTGCTGTCCTCAATGCAGGTATGCAATTAACGGTCGCTGGGATCAGTCAATGTACAGTGTATTTCTACCATTTGCAATGACTCACTCACTTACGTGTATTTGATATAGGCTTGGTCGCTTCCTCCTGGTCAACGTGCACCAAATCACCAGACTGAACAACCGAAAATCGTATCCAGCGCAGATTATCTCCCGTACTAATGACACGGTTACTCTGCAGTGGCACAAGTACAATGACTGGCCTCAAAATCTCCGGTCATGGTGTCAGATACCTTCACACTATCCGTGCAGGAGTGTTATAGTATGCTCTGGCGAGACGACTTCGCAACAGATTTACCAGTGAGTGTCATTCTTTACTGAGCACTTGCAAATCCGCATATTCATTCTCTTATTTTGAAAGAACTCATTGGGCTCAATCGTCTGCCAATTGTGCTCTATGATATTACAAGCGAAGAGGACGTCGAAGCACTGTGGGAAGCGGACTCACTTGGCATACTCTCTGCTTTGAAGGATGCTGAGACTGCCATTGTGGAGTTTGTCACTGGTATCCGATACCATCCCATCATGAATGTGCTAATGGAGTGGATGGAAGAGCTCCCGCTCTCCACGCCTAAGCGTCACTTCGCTCGAAAAAAGCATCTCCTCCGCTTCCCATCGAAGATGTTTTCAATTCCCCTCTTTCCCGGACATCGAGCAGCTATCGATAACTACATCTCGATGACATTTACAGAGCTCTTAGCAGGGAAGGAAGAAGAGCACATCTGTGTCGTAGTCCTTCTGCGACTATTGGTCCTCCGCAAATACCTCAAGCTCGAGCCGTCCGATGACGCAGAAATATTCGAACTTTCGCGCATTCTCACAGAGAAGGAGTACAGCATGACTACAGAAAACGATATTGCGACTCGATCCCGAATCCAACGGCTACTCACCACGCATGAACGGGCATTCTACTGCAACCGAGCCAACCTTCTGGGGAACTCTACGCTCGATCCAACCCCTCAGATCACATCATCCACCATCGCATCGGAGGACTGGAGTATGAATACGCACCTCCTCAAAGGGCACTCGCAAATTCAACGCAAAATCGGTGATGTACCAGTGGAGCATCCTGCAAACCTCATTCGCATTCTGACTGAGGATGGTTCCCCATACATCATGGGACATTCGTTCATGATTACAAGGATGATATGGCGTTGTTTGGTTCAACACCCTATCCCTTGAAGACTCGGCCCCCTCGGGACCCTGCTTTGGGCCCAGAACCATTCCCCTTCAACCCGAACGAGCCGCCAGCTACCCTGAATGGTGAATCTACCTTTCGGGTAATACAGCCAAGCAAGCCCGTCCCCTCGACACCCAAGCCGAAGCCAAAGAAGAAGGAACAAGAGAAACTCGCTCACCTTCCGGCCCCAGTCCCAGTCGCAACTCGCCTCACCAGAAAGGTGACTATGGATCAACGTTTACAGACAGAGAAACGAAGGGGAGAAGGGGAGTCGGACGAAGAATTTATTCCTGGCAGTAAAAAGCGAGCCAAGAAGCATCACGTATCGTAGTATAGCTCTGTCCCCCAAAAGTGCGAATGAATTGTATATTGATGTTTACTGCTGAACCTGATGCACTCGCCTCACAAGATTCCATATTCACGATGCTCTAGCTACCTTAAATCTAATGTCAAGTTATCTCCTGAATTCTTTAGGTACTTGTGGAGTGGGGTGCAAAATGGCGGTTGACTTATCGAACTTTGATGGCGCCGTGCAAGTCTCAATATGGGCACCCACCAACTATTCACTGCACCACAGTTGAACCTGATCTCGTCACCTCTCCAAATTTCGTGTAATATACCCAGAATATACCTCTAATGTACTTAGCTTGGTTTTTCCCATTTCCTTTGGGTAGTTTTTGCACGGCGATTAGATTCGTGCCCGGCACACTCCATATTGATGGCACCGTGCGACACAATATGGGATTGTATACTACAATGAGAGATACAATATACTAATATACTTCCATAACTAATGTATTCTAAGGTCCCACCTGTAAAGAAAAACTTTTCACGCAAACCCACCGCAAATTGAAGGTCACCTACCGCAAATTCGATGCAAGTCAACGCAAATAACCGCAAAGTACATGCAGATCACCGCAAGTCAACGCAACTTGACGTGTGGGAATCAACTAAGGCTCAACATCAATTCCCTGGTTTGGGGAAGGTGTTGGGTTCCACTGCCCAAAGTCGTTATGTATGAGGTGGGCCATACCATATATATAAAGGTAGTTCTCATATAGCCCTATTTCATGCTCTAGAGTCTGTGATTTGCCCAACAGTCGCTGGAATTGGACCAACTTTGACATATTATCAGGTATTCCATAGGCATCTCCTCGCTTTGTTATTTCTATGCTGGTAGACTGTACTGACATATGCTGAGTTATATAACTATGTACGTATGCATCCAGGCCCAAAATTTTCAGTTTTCGTATATTTACCGCAAATTACCGCACCGCAACGCAGAATTTTTGGCCACCCAACGGAATGGTGCGCAATGGCGGCAGGTAATGTTTTTATGTGCATCGGCACTGTTTTGTAGGCGAACTCGGCGCCGAGGGGAGGAGAAAGGACTTACTCAAAATTCGATGGTGCAGTAATGAGCGCCTGCGTAATGGCGGTGACAAGGTTCATCTTGAGCTTAGAAACAGATTCGCTGAGTTCGCGGATGGAATGGAATTGCGCTTGACAGGGGTGTGACTCTGTACTTTGTGACTCGAAGCAAATCTATTTATAGGGATAGGCTAAAGTACAAAACATACCGCAAGTTCCAAGGAAAGACTCACCATCCAATCCAACCCCACTCATCTCAAATACCAGTAACCCCACCCACCCCATTTTGAAATGGTCCTCACTCTCTTCGGGAACCCGCAATCCGGATGCACCAAGCGCGTCGCAACCGTGCTATACGAGAAGCAAGTCCCATTCACCTTCGTCGACGTCGACCTGGTCAAGGGCGAACAGTTCACGCCCGATCACCTGGAGAAACAGCCCTTCGCCAAAGTGCCCTACATCGTGAGCATAACCTATCCCCAACTTCCAATGTTTCATTTGGCATCACGATCCTGACTATTCATGTCTCCGAACTTGAAGGACGATGACGGCTTCATCCTGTACGAAAGCCGGGCGATATGCCGATACATCGAAAAGAAGTACCCAGATCAGGGTACTAAACTCATCCCGACTGACCCCAAAGCGGAGGCTCTTTTTGAGCAGGCCGCTTCTATTGAGCTTTGCAACTTCAACCCCTATGCCACCGGCGCTGTTTATGAGGCGCTCGTTAAGCCCCGGTACGTCTCGCAAGCTTCAGGTATTCATCTGGCAAAGTTCATACTAATGCTCTGCGCCGGTCAGCTTCCTCGGCCAGCCCACTGACCCCCAGGCAGTCGCCTCGCTTCTTGCCAACCTGGAGAAGAACCTCGACGTGTACGAGAAGATACTCTCTAAGCAGAAGTATCTCTCGGGCGACGCCATCACACTCGCCGATCTCTTCCACATCCCTCCCGCTGTGGCACTACCGGCTACGGGAAGCACCGCGATTGAATCTAGGCCCAATGTCGCAAGGTGAGTGTAACGGATCGAGTCTACATATTACTCACACAACATTACTGACGATGATATACTTCGCATCTTATCAAGGTGGTTTAAGGACCTGACGGAGCGGCCGTCGTGGAAGAAGGTTCTGGAGGAGTTTCGGCCCAAAGCCTGATCTCTGAATTCTAGTCTGTACAACGGTCTTTGGATCCCGATAATAAGCGCGAGGAACGATGTGCAAGTCTGAAAACAATGATGAATGAATGAATGAAGAACGAATCTACAAGGATCTCTGAGTCTAATGCTACAATGCTGATTAAGTGTCCAATGGTGTGTGTCCGTGACCAAACCACTACTCGAGCCTCGGCCCTCTACTCTACTCTATTCTAAGAAAGAGTCCATGACCAATGTCCATAAGTTTGGTCAATAACTCGTCGTGGTCAAGAAGATTACAGACACAGGCGCCTAACGGGACGATGAGGGCGGCAGAACAGCGCTACGCGCTAGTCCAACAGGTTTCGCTCAATTGAAACCTTGTGAACCACTGTTTTTGCAATTACATCTCTCGATTCATCGTGTCTCCTCAATCGTATCTCACGTTCGGACCGCTCCCGCTCCAGCTCACTCCGGTTCCAAAGCCTAACGAACATACAAACACCCAATCGCCACATCCACCTTGGTTCCATATTCACTAACATACATGATACAACAAGATTCCAAACCCACTACATAAAACGAAACCGTCCAAAAGTACCATTACATCTCAGAACAGAACCAACAAATATCCAAGTCCATCGCCTCTCAACACCCCGCCCCCACTACTCCCCCCTCCTCTCCTCCCTCTCATAAATATCCTCATCCCCAAACCCATCCCCCCAGTATCATCCTGCCCCACAACACCCGGATCCCTCAACGCATACCCCTTCACCACCTCAATCACCACCGGCGGCGGAGGCGGCGTCCCACTCGCATGCACAATCCGCCCCTCAGGCTTCTTCTCCATCTGCCTCCGACTCGCCCTCCTCTCCACATTCCTATCGGCCTCCCCATGCCCACGTCCCTCGTCATGTGCCCGCTCCTGCTCATGCTCATGTGCCGTGTACCCACCGGTGTGCCCATACGGCCCACTCCCAACAGGCGCAGGCGCCTCCGCCTCATACGGACTCCTCTCATACGGACTCCTCCCATACCCATACCCTCCCCCACCCGTCTTCTTATCAATCTACACCCCCCACAACACAACCCAATCAGCATCCCCCCTCATACCAAAGAAAAACGACGACGACGTACCGCATACCCATTCGGCCCAACCTCAGCATACCTCCCATGCCCACCATACCCCGGCGGCGCCTCCCCCTCATGCCCTCCAACATGCTCCTCCCTTACAACATACCGCTCATTCACAGTGTACACATACTCGCCCCCCTCCTCCTCCACACTACTCCCCTCATCGTACTCGCCCTCATCTTCACCCTCGCTCGCATACCCGACGCTCTTGACAGCAGCCTCCACAGGGCCCGAGCGCCGAAGAGCTTCGGACGCAACGAGGTACCGCGCGCAGAGCATGCGCATGTCGTTCCACCACTCCATCATATCCTCGTGCGACCTCGCGCGGAACGTCCACGCTTTCGAGCCCGACCCGCCTTCACCTACAACGAGTAAACGTACATCAGCATCGGGCCGTATTCAGGTCGACTCGAGATAGCCCAAAAACCCAAACCACAAAACGCAACTCACCTCCCAAAAGCGCCTTAATCCGACTCCCCCCACCAGCCCCCGCCTTAACAGTCCCCATCCCATCCCTCCTCCCCTCCACATGAAACTTATGACTCCTCGCCCCCACCCCACTCGCCGGCCCCAACGTACAATTCGGCAAAAACAAACTAAAGCTCGGCGTCAACGCCCCCGCCACTCCCGGATCACTACTCGCAAACTCATGCAAGAACCCCGCCGGCGTAAGCACATAATACCCCTCCTTATAACTCCTCGTAAAAGAGGACTTGCGCTCCAAATTCCCGGTATGCACCGGAACAACACTCGGATCGTCCTTGAGCGGATACACGATGAACTCCGGGTCCCTCAACGGCGTCTCTGGATCCAACAAATGGTCTGAACGCGCAGCAAAGCTCACCCACTCGCGCTCGGGCGTGAGACTGGCCATATGCTCCGCAAGCGAGTCGTAGATCGCCATCTCCGCCTGCGTCGCGCGCGAATGCCACTCGCTGAACGTGGCCCAGGCGGACTGGATCGAGCGCACGATGCCTTCCTCGAAGTGCGCGCTGTTCTGCTGCATGATGATGATCGACTTTTGGAGCAGGTTCTCTTCGAGGACTTGGCGCTGGAGCTGCTTCGAGACGGCTTGGTTCGCGAGGTACCTGGCGGGCGATCAAGGTGTCAGCATGTGCGGAGAGAAGAAGGGGAGATGTAATAGAGGAAAGAAAGTAGTCGAAATGAGAATGGGAGAACAGAGTCAGGCGTGGCCATCCAATCCTGAAGGCAGCGTCGCCGCATTCCAGCTCGATTCAGAGTAGACGGCTAGCCAAAGAGCGCGGCACACCCGGCTCACCCTCCCCACAAATTGAAGCCAGCAGTGCGACGCGGCACATCGACGCGGGACAAGCACTCCCCTCCTCCCCGCAAAGTGAAGCACCACCAATCCCGAAACAGAAGAAGAGCCGAAGACTCAAACAAATGAACGAAGGAACGAAAGTCGCAACGACGAATCCAAAACCAACACCACCTCTCCAAAGAACACAAACACCCCGATCGCCGAGCCCAACGAGCGAGAGCCTCATTCGAAGACACACTTCAAATCGAGCTCCATCCAAGGCAAAGACACCTGCACCAACTCCACGACACTGACATCCCACACAGGCCAGAACCAAACCACCGCTCACAAGGGACTGAACACAAGGAGTGCGACAGGTCGCGCCCAAAGGCCACATCGCACCCCGATGCAGAGCCAAGAACACCCAACCATGGCCATCCCCGCACCCGTCCCGTGCTTGCACAGGCAAGTATCGCCCTCGAATGCCTCTACACAGGCGCCAACCATATCCAAATACCAACCCAAACGCACAAATGACCGAGAACCCCAAACGATCCCAAGACACCTGCACCAAATCCAAGACACCGACACGCCGACACAGGCGCACACCAAACCACCGCGCACAAGGGACGCCCATCGCGGTTTGGCTGAGGTCGCGCCCAGGATCCCACATCGCACACGACGCAGACCCAAGAGCACCCAACCATGTCCAACCCCGCATCCGTCCCGCATCGCAGAGCCATGCATCGCCGACACAACACCCCACCGCGCCCCACCACCACCTCTCAAAGAACCGATAACCAAGCTCTCCAAACGCCCAAAAAAAGAACGAACGAACGAACGAAACCCCGAAACGAAGAAAAGCACTCACGGATCACTCCTCGCCGCCAAACTCATCGGCGTATTCTTATACATGCTCACCGCATTCGCGAGCTCGCCCACCAGCTTCGTGCTCAGCTCTCTTTCTTTCGCGACGCCCGCCGCGAGTTTGCCTGTGTCGTTTTGGACGTTCTGCGGGGTGGGGGAGGATGATGTCAGTAATAGTATTGGGGGAAGGAAGGCACGAGCGGGGGTATGCGTAGGCGAAGGAGCGAAGGCGCGAACGGACGCGCGAACGAACGAAGGAGCGAACGGACAGACGGGCGAAGGCGAACGAACGAACGAACGAATGAACGAAAGAGAGTCAAGAAGAGTCAAGAAGAAAGGCGAACGAGCGCGAAAGAGAAAGAGAAAGAGAAAGAGAAAGAGGAGAAAAGAGTCGAAATATCAGGGAAGGAACGAAAGCGAACGAACGGCGGCGACAGATCGAACAACCCAACATACGAGAAAGACCCGTGTACACCCGCTCACACGCGCACAGACGGACGGACGATAGACGCCTTCATTATCGAGAACACGTCCGTCCACCTGCACCACGATCACCAGCACCACGACCAAGGTAAAGAGCGCGTGGAGGGGATCGGGAAGGGTGAGGGTGAAAAGGGAGAGAGAGCGGGCCGCATCGAAGGCCCATGCACGATCGACGGACGGAAGGGCAGAAGAACGGTACGAGTATGAGTACCCATGCCTCGCCCATCCCGAAGGCCCGAAGGCCCGAGGCGCACGCCCACACATACCCAAACACCAGCCGTCGCCGTTAACGAACGGACGAACGATAAGAACAAGGCGAGCGCGGAAGAGAACAGAAGGGAAAGAAAGATCGATACACACCCTAATATGAGCCTTAATCTCCGCCCCAAGCTTCCTCAAATGCTCGACAATGCTACTATCAACCGTGCGCCCGAGGTTGGCGTGCTGGTCCGCAATCGTGCGCGTCTTGTCGCGGATGTTGTAGAAGACGTCCTGCGGGCGGAGAGCGTCAGCTCTCACTCATTCGGGGGTTCGTTCGGGGTGTTCGGATAGGGGTTTTGTAGAAAAGGAGTAGGAGCAGGGATAGGAGGGATGGGAGAGGGGGAGAGGAGGAGGAGTAGGAGAAGGAGAAAGGAGAAAGGGGTGAGAAGGAAAGGAAGGAAAAGTACCTGGAGCCCGCCCTCGCCGAGGAACTGGTTCCCGCTCTTGAACGGCACCTGGATGAGCCCCGCGAGTTTCACCATCTCCTTTGCCGTGTTGTTCTGGATGTCCGCGATGCCCTACACCAAGGTTCAAAACAACGTCAGCCATCTATCCATTCAACCAACCATCCAACCATCACCCCCTCCACCCCCTCCCCCTCAACTCCCCACACAAGAAAGAAGCCCACGCACCTCAAAATACGCCGTCAACTGCTTCACAATCGCCTTCCACGCCACAAACCGCTCAATGAGCACATCCGCCGGCTTCAAATCCTGCAGCTCGATGTTCTTCTTGATGAGGCTCTGGCTCTTGCTGAGCCCGGTCCCCGCGGAGCCTCTCGAGGCGCGGGAGGCGCGGGAGGCACGCGAGGGTGCGCGGGCGAGGTTGCCGCCTGAGGAGGAGGCAGACGGCCCGAGGTCGGTGGGGTTCATGCTGGGGGTGTGGGGGTTCGGTGCGTCGGTGGTGTGGTGTGGTGTTGAATGTTGGTGTTGGTGGTGGTGGTGGCGTTGGTGTGGTGGTGGTGATACCGGCGTGCGTTGTGTATCGCCGAGAGTGTCGTGGTTTGAGAGAACGTAGGTGAAGAGATGGTTTGAAATGAAGAAGAAGCGAAACAGGCAGGCGCGGGCGAAACGAAACCGCCCGTGTCTACGATCTCGTGGAAAGGAGCAAGGAAAGGAAAGGAAAGGAACGTCACCGCCCAACCAAAGCTGACGTCACACTGCCCCTAACCCTCCCCCTTTCAAATTCCCACCCCCACGGGCCGGCCGGTTATCAACAGAGGTCCCGCTCGGGCCTCAGGACGACTTCCAGGGCGTAGGGTCGGTCGGTCGATCGTCTAGTTAGGCGGATTATTAGAGGGAGTAGAGAGAGTTGGATTTGTTATAGCTTGTGCTTGAAAGGCTTTGTGCATAATACATAGTGGGCTTACAAGTTACTAATATTATTATCGAGCCCTTTTGGCAGGTTGCGCCCCGGAGGAAAAAATGAACGCGGTATACATATCTAGGTTCGATTATATTGCACTTCTGTCTGGGGAAATGCAAGGCCAATCTTCTTCCAAATAGCTAGCGTACAATGGAATAAATCTAGGGTGATCCGGCATGAGGCTGGCTATAGTCGTCTGTCTATCAACTTGCTATCAACCTCGCGCATTGACAGGATGGATAGTCGAGTCCCCGGATTGCATGGCAGTGACACGAAGCAGAGGCGCGGGGGAGAGTCGTTCGCAGCCGAGAAAACAGCTCATCAAACAAACGTACGTACATCCTGTCTGCGACTTCAATCGTGCAGCCACCAACGAGTGCCCAGTTCTCAACGAAGCAGCTCCGAGTCAACTCCCGCCAGCAATTAAAGAAAGCGCAAATCATCCAAAAATCATCCAGTCCTGCCGGCCGGCCGCTCGGCGCCCGCGCATCCGCAAGTCGTTCGTTCAATCGCTATCACGATAAGTAATGCCCACTTGACGGCCGGCGTCCAGCATGCTGTCCTGTGATTTGGCGCACTGTGTCGCACTGTCGGTGATGATGTGCTTCTCAATACGTCCGTCTGGCAAGGGTCTCAAGAAATCCAGCAGGGAGAAGGATTCCGGAATCCGAATTACTTACCACCTGTAACTCGACCCATTGGGTGAGGTCGCGAGAATCAATCATCCTGACGTGGTCGGTCGGTCATTGGCCAAGCATTGTCTCAATCGTTTGTTTGATCAATTATCATATCATGTCTTAGAATAGTTCTTGCGCGCTCTGAACTTATCTTTTAAATCTGAAATGGGGTCGATGCACCGAGTTACGTTACACACAAGGGGCATTGCGCCTTTTCACATAGAAAAAAACCTTGAGGGAAGCGTGGGACTTTCAGGAATGTTCTGTATCGCCATCCACAGGCGTGAAAGGATGGACTTTCGAGATATTTCTCGTTGAGAATTTCGCGTCGCAAAACGAATCCATTCCTTAAGCTTTCAGAACGTGAAAATAGCGCTCAAAACAATGACATTTACATGTCTATTCCAACACGGTTTCACTTGGGAAGTAATATAACATTTCTTGGGTCTGAAAAGGCGAGTAAATTACTGAGAAGTCCAAATGTTCCTACAGACTTCCGCGTGAAATTTGGTTCATGGAAATGAGATGCTTTCGGTAGGAGAAATCCGTAGGAAATCCTTCAGAAAGGGCCTGGATCGGCCAGGCATGAGGCAGCACGGCCGCTGGCGGAGTTGAAGTACCGATGCCGGCCTGGATCTGGAGCTGGAAGCGGCCGAAGCTCCCTGCTTGGACTCCGACAAAGCGGAGCGTGAATGTGATTTTGAGGTGATTTGTTCTGATTTCTGTGTGATTAGCGCCGATTACCATCCGACAGTCCTTACTCGTCCCCCTCCTACTCTCCCTTCGAGCCCGACCACAATCTGTTCGCTTCCTACACCCTCCAGCAACCACCCTCAATACACAGGCTCCTTCACCCCGGACTCGCTGCGTTCCGCATCCCCCACGCCCTCGATGCACAAGCGCCGAAAATCCTCGATAGGACCGAGCATCGGCCCAGAAGGGCGACGAGGTCTACATCAAGCCCCCCAAGAACTCGTTCATCTTCTTTCGACGGAAGTGCTGCGAGGATAGCAACGTCAAGCCGATCTCAGCAAGAAGATCAGCCAGCGCAGTGGAAGAGCCTCCCCGCTGAGGACAGGAAGAACTGGGAGAACCTCGCGAAGGAGAAGAAAAGGAGGTCGAGGTATCAGGAGGCCTCCCTGCCCGTCGTGCACCGCCTGTATCCCCAGGCTGCGTCTGAGGATACGGTTCCCCTCGCGGCTTCGACTGGGTACCGAGTGCATCTTACGCTCCCCCTTCGATGGCCACGAGCCAGTTCAACCCCAATCTTGTCGTGAGTGCCCTGTTTTCCGCACCTCCTTCGACGCTAACCTCTCCACCATCCCAGTCGATGGAGTATATGCAGAACCTCTTCAACCAAGTTGAACCAACCTCCCCAGCTTCGCTCGTGCTCCTCTCCCACATCACCCCTAGCAACGATCGCATCCTCTCGCCCCTCGAACGTATATCTGCCCTCGTCTGGCTCCATCCTCAGGCTCATCAAGTCACCCCCTCGTCCGCAGGGCTCCCCTACTCCTTCCATACCTCGCTGCAGCCTCCCAACTACTTCGAGTCGCTGGGCCCGCTCGATCCGCTCGACCCCAATCTTTCGACATCGTAGGTGGAGCTCGTCCTTCCCGCGGAGCTGCACCACAAGAGCAGACGCAGCAGGTCTCAGCCAGTACAGCTGGTAGAATGGCGCGCCCGCGACAACAACTGGGTTCCTCAGCTCGATCTCCCCGCGTTCCTCGGCGAGCAGCCCGGAGGATGGTGTGAAGATCTTCGTGCCCCAGCAGCAGTCGGCGTCGCGCTACCAGGAGATCTCGCTCCCCGCCGTGCACCACCTCCATCCTCAGGCTGCGTCTGAGGATACGGGTCTCCTTGGTCCTCTCCTCGCGAAAATGCCCTCCGAAAACCTCGGGAACGGCTTCGATTGGGTACCGAGTGCATCGTACGCTCCCCTTCGTTGGCCACGAACCAGTTTAACCCCAACTTCGTCGTGAGTACTCCGTTTATTGTACCGTTTTCAAAGCTGACGTTGCTACCATCCCAGTCGATGGAGTACATTCAAAACCTCTTCAACCAACCTCCCCAACTCCGCCGATCGTCGCTTACACCCCTCTCTCACCTCACCCCGAACAACGGCCCTATCCTCTCGCCCCTCGAACGGATCTCAGCCCCCTCATCCGGCTCGTCCTCAGGATCGTCAAGTCCCGCTTCACCTGTCAACGGTCCCTTCACCCCCTCCTCTGCGGCGCTCCCTTACTCCTTCCACACCTCGCACCTCGTTGCAGCCGCCCAACGACTTCGAGTTGCTGGGCCCGCTCGACCCCACTCTTTCGACATCGCAGGCGGAACTCGACCTCCATGGGGAGCTGCACCACCAGGAGCCGACGCAGCAAGACTTCAGCCAGTACAGCTGGGGATGGAACGGCGCGCCGGCGATGCTCGATAACAACTGGGACTTGAGCTCGATCTCCCCCGCGTTCCTCGGCGAGCAAGCCAACGGCTTCAGCAACAATGGCATCGCGAACGGGAAGATGAACTTCAATCAGGACGAGCTCTGCGGTACGGCCTCGAGTTCGGCTCGGATTTCAGCCAGGCGTTGGACGGTGGGGCGTACGGTGCTGGGAGCGACCCGACGCTGATCGGCGGGCACTACGACGAGCACATGTTGGGAGCGGCGTTCACTGTGTATCGAGGATAGGATGGTTGGATGCTGTGCGTTTGTTTTTTTCGTTTCTGAGTCTGATATCATATACGTCGTTTATTCGCGCTTACCTCGACCCATCCCCTTCACGTTCTCCTTTCACCTCCACTTCGTCCTTGTTCGTTGACCTAGAATCCCGGGGCGAGCGTTCGTCGATCGCTCGGCTTGGTGTGTTTCATATACCTTCTGTTTTTTATCGATGTACTTTTACTTTCGCGTCAGTTCGTCAGTTCTCTTCTCTTTCTTCGATGTCTTTGTATCATCACCCACCTTCCTTTCAATCCCTTCCTTTCAATCCCTTCCTCCCCCTTTCCCCTCTACTTCCTATCGATTGGTCGTCGTGATGCAGAACGCGCGTGCTGGATACCCCGAGACGATCGATTCGACTCCGCGGCCGGATGCGTCTCGACGACCATCCGCTATACCAACTCCCTCCTTCCGCCTTCACGTTCTTCGCCCTCGCATACCTGCTTATATCTCTCCTCACCACCGCATCTTTCATTCCACCTCTCGCGCTCGCTGAGAGCCACTTGCTACGAGCATTCATGATCACAATAATCATTTTTTTTGCATTCGTTCGATATATTTCGCGCTCGCGCATCTTCAAACTATCTTGAATCTCGCCATAACCATGTAGTAACCCCTCCCATGCTATATAATACATTCTGTTTACAAACTATTGGGTATCTACCGTAAGATTACGCGCCCTAGGGCCTGTGCAGTACAAAAAATGAGCCTCATAACCTATACCAACTTAGTTTCGGTTCTTCAAATCCCTGATAAGTTGAACGATACTGGCCATGTCGCCGAAGAAGGCCACAACCCCCTTCACAACCGTGCACACCCGCTCAAAATCCTGCCAAAGCTTCACTGGCAGTCGTGCCAACCCCTTCGCCTCGTCCGAGTTGCCGTCGGGCCCCATTTCGACGTCCCTAGGCAGGGTGAGTAATCGTTGCCACTGAGTGTTGAACATAAACTAACCTTTCGTGCTGGCCGTCCCTTGCTCTGGATCCATCTTGGCTGGACCGGTTGCGACCTTCGATGAGGTGGACGAGTCTCCTGCGGATCTCGCCCCTCTCGATCATCTGCGCCTTGGTTTGCCGCTCGTGGAAGCGAGCCCATGCCGAGACCGACCTGCGCCCAAACCCTCCCCTCCCATTCACCTTCGCCTTCGCGATCTTTCTTTCGGTCACGCCCAGACCCTGCACGCGCCCAAGACCATCGTCGTTCAACTGCTGTGAAGGGTCTTCCACCGCCGCCCTCTCGTCCTGCTCGTCCATGCGCTCCGTCCGTTCGCGGTCGAGCTTGCGCAGCGGAATAGGCGATCCAGATCGGCCTACTTCTTGTTTTCGCGCCAGAGTTATCCTGCATCGTCACGGCCAATATGTCAGTAACACTGCTTGAGGTCGAAAATCTGGGGCACTCACCTGTTTGGAGCGCCCCGACCCTTTCCTTGAACGTTCTCCCGCTTCATATGGACAGGAAGGAAGTGGAGGATGGAGCGCAGTGGGGCCCGGGGTCGCGTTGGAAGTCGTTGAGGTGCAGGAGACAGATTAATCGTGCTGTGATGTGATTTTCTCGCCTTACCCAAGGGTTATGTAAATGCTGAATTAGGCGCTGACCCCTTTAAACCCTCCATAGCGGGACACGCACAGTTTTCTTCGCTCGACTTCAACATTCCTGTCGTCTTATACACGCAACTTCTTTGATAGGCCCTCACAGGAGTGAGTTTAGATGGGTGAGATCAAGGTGAGTCCGGCGCTCTGACGGTGACTGACCGGTTATTCCTGATTGCAGGCCCTTATCATCTTGCAGGCGACCAGATTTCTTGCGAACGAGTGATCTAGGGACGTGCATGGCGAAGTTGAGTCGGCAGACGTTGGAGTTGGGGTGTAGGGCGCTCCTTGTCAAAGAAAGGAGTTCTGAGAAGTCGCCATGTTACCGAGAAGTAAGTAAGGAGTTCGACGGAACTTGGACATAGGGTGATGGAAAGTGTACCTGTTCCTGAACAGATCGAGTCTGGCACGGCACCTCCGCGTTCTCTTCCAAATTAGCTACGTCGGCTGTCCCAGCAAAAGCACAGATCTCGGTGCATCGAGTCCACACGCAGACTCGCCTGTATTCCACCTCATGGGGCCGATGACCGTAGGGTGTTGTTGAGCAAAAACTGGGCTTACCTGACTTAAACGCCCGTATCGGGCTAGGGTTAGGGTCCGGATTCGGGATTCGGGATTCGTGGGTTAGGGTCCGGATTCGGGATTCGGGATTCGTGTTCTCGCTCCATACCTCGCTCGTCAACACACTATCGGCCGTCTTCGCCCAATAATCAACATCTAGACTATCCTCTACGTCGCTATCGCCAAAATCGAAAGACGCGGCTGCTTCCTCTCCAAACGCAACAGCGTCAAAGTCCCTTGCTGCTTCTGTGGGATCCTCGTGCACCAAATCTCCCTCAACATTTCGCTCTCGTCCCAGGTGTGCTCTACGACTCTTTCTCGTCGACGCAGCTTGTTCCCGGCGCGAAGACCCTTCGTCGCTCTCCTCCGACCCCTCCGACTCTTCCAACGAGTCCGGGAGCCTCCACATCCAGACGCCCGACGACCAGCACTGGCTCAACATGAAGCGCTCCTGCAAGAGCTGGATAGGAAAGAAGAGGCCGGGGTCCCTGAAACAAAGGAAGGACAAGACCATCGTGGACTCGCCTGTTTCCCACTGGGAACCTTTGGAGCCGCATACGGCCCATGACGCCGACCCTCCTCTTTCTCCGACTTCGAATTTGTGTCACCGTCTGACCCCATCAGCGCGCCGAGTCAATCGCCGACGACGTCCACCCCTCCATCTCCGGCATTGGCTTTGAGTAACTTCTCAGTCTTGATCAGGAATGGCCTCGTCCGATCGGCAGCACGACCTTCGCCGTTTATTCAGCCGCCCTCAGGGCCCATCTACCCTCGTTCGTGCAATACCAAGGCAGACGCAAGAACCCAGGGAACGTATCCGTGTCGCATCGTCCGCGAGGTGTGAGTGAGGACCAGCGCCTCCCCCTCCTCCCACTCAGGCATGACAATCCTCTTGTGCCGCATGCGTCGTCGAGTGCGCTGTGCCCGTCGAAAAACGATAATGATGTGCCGCTATATATACAATCAAGAAAAAGAACATGAACAAAGCGTTTATACAGAATTCATCCAGCCATTTCGCCATCCTCTTGAGCCTCCTCCTCGCCTGAAGAGCCCGTCACTTTCAAACCGGCTGCCTTCAAGACTTCATCAAAGGTACACCAGGACTTCAAGCCTTCCTCCCATCGAGTGCCCTTTCTTTCCATCATAACGTTGTACAGACTTTCGTTGTAAGCCTTCAATTGGGCCTCGGTGCGATACCCGTTGTCGGCATACCGGAATAGAGCACCGGAGGTGAACTGCGTGAACGATACTCGAGTTTCGCCGGGCTGAATGGTAGTGTTTGAGTGGGTGAATATGGCCGATGGGATGAGGATGCACGATCCGGCGGGAAACTCGATGGCGATTCCAAGCTCCTCGATGATGAGATGGCCTCCGAGCTTCGAGTCGAATTCACCCAGTGCGTGAATCGCACAAAAGCCTGCGGGGAGGTTCATAGAGTCGGTATGCGGTGCGGTGACGGTCTGAGGGCCAAAGTTAAACGCGGCGGCGGAGAAGACGCTTCGTTTGAAGTTCCACTTGAGCTCGGGCATGTGCTCCTCAACGTCAGTACGCAGGCTGTGGTACATGGTGTAAAGCTTGGGGCAGTAGAGGTTGAAGGAGGCTGGAGGAAAGTCAGTGCTATGCTTCAGTACTAGAAGCAAGGGAATGACTCACCGCTTTGGAAAGCCGCCAAACGCTGAATGTCGGGATTCTCAAGCAGGCGTTCGAGCATAGGCTCGTGCCTCCCATTCCGCAAGTTGTAGGGCTTAGTCGGGCCTTGCCCCATGAGCACCCCAATATTCTTTGCCACAAATCCATTGCCCCGCTTATGACAGTCGTCCCCCTCCGCGAACACCTCATCGTACCCTGCATCGATGATAGCCTGGAATGCGCGCCTGTGCGAGGCCTCGAACTTCTCCTCGTCGCTGAGATTCGCGTCGTCTTGATCTTTTGGGCGCCCGGCTCCAGCGATACAGATCCGCTTGAATTGGGGATCAGTGAGAAGGAAGGGGGTGCTAAAGGTTGTGCGTAAGTATACGGCCAAACGAGGCAGGGCGCTTATCGCTTACATTCCGTCCCAGGCATATACCTTTATGCCTGCAGCTTGGATATCAGCGAGGCTGCGCCGAGTTGTCGACAAAGTCGCTTGCTTCTTGGGGCGGGCCTCATACCCACTAGAGGACACGGGGAGGGTTGAAAAGTCGACAATATTCGGGAGGCTAGATGCAGCATCCCGGGGGACGTGCTCTTCCACATTCTTGGTCTGAGGGGGTTGGCCGTGCTGTTTAAAGGCCCGATCCTTGCACCCTTTGCGAAAGGCGTCACCGCGCGCCTTGTTTCTGGCAGTTCTTGTGCCCCCTTTCGTGCCCTTGGGTACGGGCGGGGGTAAAGGCGCAGCGCTGGAAACAGGCCGGGCGCGGGTCGACCCAGCACTGCATTTCGGCGATGGGCTGTCCTCCGTGATACCTGCGGCCGAAGAAGATCTCTTTAGCGTAGAGTCTGGGGACCCGCCAATGTCGACAACGTCCTCAGACGCGAACGCAGCGCGCAGCAGAGGGGCAACTGAGAAGGCGGGATCGGGGGCGCAAACAACTCGGTAGGTTGAGTATGTTTTTCCAGAGCGCGTAGCTCGAACCTGTTTTTTAAAACTTCAGTGCCACGTCATTTGTATTAGTTGACCCACGTACAGAGGAGGCGGTATAGAGCATTATTCGTTGAGGAAGCCTTCGGGCGGGTCAAGGCTTTGAACAGCACGCAGTAACATTAGCATGCGCCCCAACTGTCAACATTTAAATGAGAGAGTTCTTACTTGAGGTGGAGGGGCAACAGTCAGCCTGAGGTTAGGATGGGTGAGCAGGCAGCAGACAGAACGATTCTGGGAGAGAAGAGAGAGCTATCACTCGCAGTTCACCCGTTATCCAGCCACTTGCGACGCCGGGTTTGGCTGAGCAGCAGAGCAGCGGCGGGGTGAACGACGACAGGAAAGGGGGCGATGTAGAGAGACGATGAGCTGGCTGAGCGGAAAAAAAAAGATATCGAGCCAACCTGACCAAACAACGGACTTAATGGGACCCGTGATTCGGTACAAATAGCGCGACGCGACGCGTTAAGCATCGCGTTTGGGGAAACTCATTCCCACGCATATCCTCTCCAATTGTGACTCCGACGGTTTTGGGAACTGACTGCGCATGCGCTTGTCAAAGGAATTGTCCACATACTCGATGAAAGAGCCCCGCGTCTCCACATTCAAGCTAAGGATATCGACCGAGGGGCAGCCATACCGGCTATATAGAAGGATCGACCACGGAGAGGTAGGCTGAGCTTCCGTTTGCGCTCATCCATCTTTAGCTGACAAGCGGGCGTCTTCAAGATCCGCGGGTTCCGTCTCATTCAAAGGGAGCAAGTCGAGGAAGGGCTCGAATCTACGACAACCAACGCCTCCGGATCCCATAGAGGTGCAACAAATATAGGCGGATCGAGCAACCTCAAATTCGAGCGGTCCACGCGCAAGATACGGGGCACAGACGCCTCGTTTACGACGTTCCGTTCGTCGCACCCTGGCAAAATCGAGAAGCCACCGATGATAAACGCTCCAATCGCCCGCTCTGGAGACGTATACGTCCACCAAGACTCGACCTCTAAGTCCATTCAACTCTGGATTCTTGGCGCCACGGGGGAATGGGTTGATGCTGAAGGCGGCGCATACCACCCAACGATTCCAAGCCACCAGCTTAGCTTCGACGTTGCCGCGCGCATGGCTGGGTGGGTTACTTCGAAGACACTGCAGACCTATGCATCTAGGGAGAGGGGCTCCCCGGTCAGGGGAAGCGGCAGTCCGGGCGCGAGTACGGGATAAGGGAAATAGACTTCGGCTCGGTCTCGCATCGTGTATTCTGGAATAAATATATGTTCTTCGATCCATTTAAGACGGGCATACAGGCATAGGGTGAGGGTAGCAAAACAAGGGGAAATTGGTGCGTAGAACACGAAGAGAATTGATATCTAATGAGGCGCAGAGGGGGCAATCGAGGGGGCGATCGTGCAGGTCGCGTCCAGTGTGCCTTGTACAGTGGATGGGGAGCTCGGAATCACCGATCCTACAAGGGTTTGTAGAAGCTGTTCTGCAGCTTCTGTGCTGGCTGTCGTCGAGTTCGAATCTTCGGGTGTTATGAGAGGACGAGCCTCTCCGATGGTGGCAAAGTACTCGGGAGGAACACCGAGCCAGGTCAAGAACCGCTGACGCAAGTAGTTCGACAAGGACTGGTAAACACGGATTGCGATGTAAGACAGCCATTGGACTATAACGTCCAGTTTGTTGTGGGAGTATCGAGCAGTGTCCAAGGCAGCCCCGCCTGCAGATTTCTAGGGGAAAGCGTCAGCACCGCGGCGTGAGTGTTGATATAAGTGGTAGACCCACAGGACCCACAACCCAGGTAGCGAAGACGCCAACCATGCCACTCAGAACAAGGGCGACGACCACTAGGCTGGCTCTAGATGAGAGGCGTTGCTGTTAAAGCATTAATTCCGTATTCACATTATTAGAAGCTGATGTTCTTACCCGTATTCGTGACGTACGGCGAAGCACAAGCCCATACAGCGACTTGTCTAAAAAACAAGCTATTACTATTCACCAAATGGCCAGAAAGGATAAGCGCACGTACCAATGCGCGCTTTCCAAATGTACACCATCGGACTCTCCGAATTCACGGCGGCTGCGACCAGCTCGATGTCACCTATGACTACACTCTGAAATGACATGAGATCGACAGCAGCTGAGGGATGTAGAATACTTAACTGATAGTTCCTGCGTCATAGAGCCTGGTCGGAAGAATTGTCAGCGATGTAGACGGCACAAATCCCCCTGACTTACCAGCATGGGTTAAGATCTGGGAGGTTTCAGCAGTGTTGGTCCTCCAAACGCGAAGGCCAGCGTCGTCAGACCCAGAACCAATGGCTTCCCCGTTCCGCAGGAAGATAGCCATGCCGGCAAACTGGCCAGTATGCGATGGGGGTAAGGGGTAGGTCTTCTCCCTTCGCAATTGTTCGAGCGAGAACAATTCCAACCCCGTTGCCACGTTGGACACGATGAGACTGCGCCCCGAGGGTGCAAGCGCGGAAGACGAACTAGCGAGGGGTCAGGCGGTGCTTGTACCTCTGAGGAAAACTCTTACATGGCGCCAGATATTTGAGTCGGAGGAATGTGCCACAGCTGAATAGCTGTGCGAATATCCCAGCACCTGTATCGGAGAATGTAAGTTCTTTGGCTAGCGGATCAAACAATATGAAGATACTGACACGATCCCATGCTTCGAATAAGACACTATTGCTTGAGTATCTTCCTTGGTGAGGTGCAGGTCCCGCGGCTCTACCAAATCGTTCACGTCGCTTTCTCCGGTTTGGGGCTTGGGCCTCGGGAATAGCACAGTCGACATATAGTCTCCTAGTAGTCCGTGTCGTTAGTAGAAGTATAAGAAGAAGAACAGCCATCACCTTGATCGAGCTCTCGAGCAAGGTGAACTTCAGGCCCCACGATAATGCCGAGGTAGCGCTTGGAGATGCTGCTGGTAAGGCGTTTAACTGGCGGGCCCTCGATTCCCGTTAGAACTTGCCGACCCGGGTTCTGTAGATTGCTTCAGGACAGATCAGATATCTGCGGTTGGAACTGACCTGAAATTTGTCCATGAAGACGACGATCCCATTAGAATACCCAACGAATAGCCTAGAGAAATGGTGAAGGTCCCAGGTCAGCGCGGTGACGGGTTGGTCGGTTTCAATTCGGTGTAGAAGGTCGCCTGAGCCACAGTCCCAGATCTCGACAGAATTATCCTGTGTCCCAATCGCAAGGTACTCTCCAGCCACGGAGAAAGAGAGGCAAGTGACAGTTGTCTTTCGCTCGAGATCGAAGCGGTGGAGCTTCTGGTATGGCTCCATGGTCAACGTTGAGGTGAAAGTCAGGTCAAAGGGACGCGACATCCGAGGACTATTATAGCATTCACCGAAATGATTAAACGTGGACGCCTCATGGAAAATACGCGAGCAATAACTCCGCCGTTTCACCCAATCTCAAGAGCCAGACAATGGGATAGTATACGTCAAATTCGAGGAAGTCCGATATCATCTTTAAAATAAAAACCCATATGCGAATGCGAGACGACTGTGGGTGATATCATAAGGCGGAAGGTTGAAGAGGGAAGAATGTGAACGGATTCTGGCTTTCAACATAGACCCAGTCTATCTCAACTCCAACGCCCTTCATCAAGGGCCCGGCCTCCCCCACCTGCACGAGCGCAAGCTCAGCCGAACGCTCCGCCCAGTTCTGCTTGAACGACGACGGGACGACGAAGCACACTCGATCTACATTCGACAGGATAGAATTGGACTTCCTTCGTCGAAGCCAGCGAATGAGGCAGAAATGGTTATGGCCGTCCGATGGCCTGACGACGCCTGTGACGATCGAAAATGGAACGCGTAGAGTGGTGATATGGGGAAGGGGAATCATGAAGTTACTGTCGGGATCTTCTTCAGTGAGCACGCGCAGGAGTGACTGATTCAAAGTCGTGGCCTCGGTCGCGAGGGATATCTGACGCAGGTTGGGCAAGGACAAGATAAACCTTCGCAATAGCAGCATGGAGTACGAGTGCTTCGGGCAATCGAGGCTGAGCGAGGTCGGATGTGCGCCAAAGCGCTCGGCGAGAGACGTCAGAGCGATGTTGAGGAATATATCAACCCTATGGAAAGGTGGGAAGCCAGGATTCCGTCGACCGAGGTTGGTGAGTTCGAGAGGGGAAGGGTCGAAGTTGAATTCGAGATGGATGACATCGAGCTCGAGCTCGAAAGCCTTCCCAATGCCAATGTAGAGTCGATGGCGACGGACTCCTACGGCCCACAGCTCTTCTTCTGCGACGTGGATCTGAGAGAGGAGAAACCGGAGCACCTCGGTGGAGCCAATCATTGTAAGGAACTTGGGGGTGAGGAAAGATAAGGAAAGATGGCGAGAGCACGTTTGGGGATGTGGAGGACGTTCTTCAACAGTAGCTGGCAGACGGCGACATCTCCAGCGTAGCGGAAGGTTTCGAGGAGTGGAAGGTCAATGGATCGTAGACGAGAGATTTCTGGAAGTTGGCCTGACATGAACAGCTCGCACACTGCATGATCGAGATTGAGGTGCACCAGAGTTTGGGACTGCTGAAGGAAGAAGGCGTGGAGGAGAGGAAACTGAGGCTTCCAGAATACGTTGGAGTGGTCCGAGTTACAGTGTATACTGAACTCCTGAAGCTGTGGGAATGCCCCCTGAGGGGGACGATCGGGGATGGAGCAGTTAACGAACTGGAGGCTCTTCAACTTCGGCGCGTCGGCGTCGAACAGGCGCGAAGTCATCTGGTAAGGGGGAGCTACGCGATTTTGTCCTTCAGTAAAGTTCCAGCAGCTCATTGTCATGCCTAGAGGGTCGTAAACAATCGTGGCGTTGAGGAGAGAGGGTGCAGGTTGGAATAGGATGGAGTGGACAGCTCGGTCATCGACGACGTTGCTGACTTCGAGGTAGAGATGTTCGCAGGATCCAAGGTGTTCCCGAATGATCGTCCATGCTACCACGGCCTTGAGCGAGGGCGGGCCAGGCTGGATGGACGATACGATGGAGATAGGTTTGTAGTTCGACCTCCTCAGGATCTGTATGATCCAGCCTACACCGTCGGTGTCCGGATCGAGGGCTTGGGCCCAGAATCTGGGCGTTCCCATAACGAGCCACGAAAGTACCTGGAAACATGGCTAATAGAGCGAGCTGTCCTCGACTCGATTCGGGAAGAGTTCTTGGTGTTGCGATACCTGTAGTCCACGGCCATAAGAAAGATCATAGAGAGCAGCTCGGGAGGCATGAACTGAAGCTCGGGACGGTGACTAGGATCCAAAGGTCGGCACGCAGGCGCTTTCTCATCCCTGATTAAGGCTTTGGAATCCTAGAAAGACGATGAGTAAAGAATAGGTCGAAAACAAATTGAGAATACTTACCATTCCCAAGCTTACGGTGTCCAGAACGTATAGAGCTCGGGCGGTTGCATCCTTGATCTCCTATGTACGTAGACGTGAGTAGCTAGAGAGATTAAAGGTGCGATGGGAAATACCTTGGACGAATCGGCGTTGAAGGCTTGTTCATCCTCCTCTTTCACGAGCCGGCTGACTGACGAAGGTCCTTCAGAACTGGAAGGCCGAGCTTGATTCTATTCCAGATGTTAGCATCCAAAGTAGTTGTGAAGCGCCTAAAGACCTACGTTTTCCTCAAACAAAGGATGCTCCGAAGTAGTGTTCACGGCGATTGCCTGAAAGGGAACATTGTCAGTTACTGGGTGATTATGACTTGCAGCAATGTTACTCACCGTACGCGTGGTATATCTATCGGGAAGGCTATACAAGGCGCGAAGCAAAGAGGAGAAAGTCCCATAAATGTGCTCCATTCTAGGCGGCAGGGCGATTATAGGTCAAGGTTCAACCACCATTGAGGGAAGGGCCTTTAAATAGACCGTCAGTCGGATAGCTTGAGCATGAGGCATTTAATTTCACATTCGCAACGTGGAACGAAAGCGCGGGTCGATTTTCCGTGGTTCTGAACCGGAAGCCGAACCGCCCAAAAAGGCATGTATCTGTCGAGGTGTGTCCGATCCCTGACAGCCAAACACGATGGAAACGCACGTCTCAGGGTTGTAAGTCCTTGAGCAGTCGCAGTATATAGAATATCTGTAATGCGTAGAGATGAGACAATACACTACAAAGAATACCAGTTGAACACAATCAGCGGGAGGGGCAGATCTAAGCAATGTCACCGCGCGTTTGAACCAAAGGAATATTCAAGCTTACCTCTGTCACCCCTTCCGACTCTAACGTTTGGTGCTAGGAATTCCATCATTCGGTCTGTTCGACGCTGAATCCCACCTTAGGAAGAATGAGTATTTTCAGAACATCTCCTAGAAAAGTAATTTGACGCACCTTGAAGTCGTAAGGTCTTTCGATAGCGGCTATCGCCTTTACCTCGCGAGGACGCTGCGAAGCGTACCAAGTCTCTGAGTAGCAATTGATTGGGAGGCCGACCGGAGGCGGCATCTTCTTGGTATTTTCTGTGCGGGTTCGCCTGCGGGGGTGGTTTCCCTGCGTTCTAACGTGTCTCCCAGTCATACCGACGCGGAACTCTTCATCGCGAGCGTCGATATTCCAAAGAAACGCCTCCAATAGGTCACTCCTCCACGCAGGAGTGACTCTATTATAGTTTGGTGCGTCCACCGGGGCCTCCGTGTCTGTCTCATCCTCGCTCATCCCCGCTACTCCGACCCTGGCCATTAGTGGGGCGTGTCTCTCGAGCTCTGGATCTTCTACGACAGTCTTCAATCGTCGTTCATAAAGCTGCGGGTAAGGTAGAAGGGTCAGACTGGGTCGATATGCAAGAAAACTTATGATGACCTTATTCTTCCGAGTTGACCGCGCGGATCGAGTTAATCTCGCCTCTTCAAGCTCCCTTCCGTTCTCCGCAGCTGCCTCTTTGTAGGTCGAGAATAGGTGACTCGCATGAACCTTCGTGGCACTCACAACATCCTCTTCGTTAAGAAACTCCTCTGGAATATATTCCTCCTTGTTTGGATCCGTCGAATGTCCACCAGCTCGGACCATCTGAATGAAGCCGTTAGCAGCAACGTAGTAACATTCGACATTATACGAGTGACTCCTGGACTCAGGAAGGCGAACCGAAAGTCGTCTAGGGGAACAGTTGCATCTTGCTCTCCGTTCTCGAACTTTCGTATGGCCTCATCGGTTGGAAGCGGTAGGGCGAGAAGTTCGCGGCTCAAGTTCGAGCGGACTCCAGCATTGGGCTGTTGTTCCTTCCGCGAGGGTCTCGTTCGCTTCAATTTCAAGAGGGTCGTATCGATGTAGCGCCGAAGACATCTCTGTGATACGTTAGAATCGTTTCACTGCGGTCAAATACAACAGCCTACTCACTCGGAAATAGACGCGCTGGGGGTGGTCGTCCATTATCTTCTGGGAGGCCTTCGATTTCGATTTTGGCTTCGATTTCGCCTTCAGCTTCACGTTCTTGGTGAAAGCACGCTCGACTGTATCGTACATAGCCTCAAGCTTTGATTCGACCGCTTGAACCACTTCTATTTGCTTCTGATCAACAGCCTCCAAGAACTGCTTCTGCTCGATTTTACGTGTCGTTGCATCCGATTCCATGGTTTGGCGAAGCATAGTCAAGCTGCTTTGGAGAACCCAGGTCTGATACTAGATGTGAACCATTAGATCAACATGGGCAGTGCTGAATTAGAGAAAATGAATACTCGCCTCTGACGCCTGGACCGATCCAGCCTTCGGCGGAAACGACAAGAGCGAGCTAACACCACCTGCATTCGATGTTGCTGGGACCGGTAACCTGGCGGTTGAGGAAGAAGCACTGGCACTCGATCCACTTGGATCTGGAGGGGTTTGGTCGACCCTCCCGACGGCTGAAGCAGATGATCCGCCAGCTGCGCTGGCAGCCGCAGAGGTCGATCCAACAGCAGAAGATTGTTGCGGGACCGGTAACCTGGTGGTTGAGGAAGAAGCACTGGCGCCCGATCCACTTGGATCTGGGTTGGTCGACCCTCCCCGACGGCCGAAGCAGATGATCCGCCAGCCGCGCTGGCAGCCGCAGAGGTCGATCCAACAGCAGAAGATTGTTGAGGGGCGGAAAACACTAACGGTTTCGAAATAACAATCGCCTTAGTCACTGCGCCTTTACGCATCCTCTACAGAATTGAACGGGTTGAGACCGGTACACCGAGGGATCCAGGATGCACGTACCTCCTTCTCCTTTTCTTCCTTCTTCTGATGCGAAAGGCGAACGCGTCTTCTCTGCTTCTGCTTAATGCTGCTCGGCGCATAGATGTTGATGTACTCGGGCTTATCTGCTGCTTGCTTATTCGCATCTTGAACCACCTTCAAAGCGATTAGGCCATGATTAGGAAAGTATCGACACCGCTTACCGTTTCCACCGGTCCCTCATCAGAGTCTTCGTCCTCACTTGAAGCTTCATCCTGATGCGCAAGGGTCGTTAATGATGAAGTCAGCGCTAGTCAAGCCGCGGTCGTGTATTTACCTCGTCCATATCATTCCCCTCCTCTTCACCAGCGGGCCTGCTTCCTACAGGGCTAGCCTGGGCTTCCAATCCCCCCTGCATTGCGGTGTTGTAAGTGTTGGAGTAGTTGATACAAATACTCGAGCAGATATTACTCTTTCGTGACTGCGTCCACTTCCCTTCCTTTTCCTTTATC